>JAGDQP010010383.1:16100-55966 GCA_022664845.1 Lepisma saccharinum
TATGAGTAAAATTATCTCAGCAATCTTCTTATTTCTTTTTCTCTTTTCAGACTTTTTGGAATGGCTGGGAAAATGGGGAAGAGTATTGCAGAGACTATAACTTCTCCTCCGATTGAAAGATCAACATTACTGCAGGCAAGTAAAATTAACCATAACATCGACTAACCCTATTTAGCTTGCATCTAAGTATTCACAGAAGTTTGTTAAAAGCCCGTGGGTTCAATCCCAGCAGTCGACCATCCTGACTGAGGCTTTCCCAGGGTTTTCCCCTCAGTAACACCAGTCAAATGCCGGGATGGTACCTTCAACTGTCCGCTGCCTTCCCGCATCCTTCCTCTTCTCTATCCTGGCCTGAGCCGGAGATGCCTAAAGGCCATAAATGAAATTTAAAAAATCAACGAAATTTGCTAGAAATCTTCGTTAAAAAAATGACGAATCGTTAAGGAATTTTAAGATGTTCGAAATACCCTATATCCGTTAACTAACGATCGTTAAAACCTTAAAGAAGGTTAGTGAAACCGAACAAGTATGAAGAAATTAAATTATTGTTAACTTGCTCGTTTATACCATCCACAGGAACTGGACATACACAGTGGTTTGCAAAGGACAAGCTCTGGTTTTGCTAACACAATTAAGATAATTTTATTGGCAAAACACAAATTCCAAATAGATGTAAATCCCTTTAGAAGCTTTATGATAGGTAGTGAAAATAGAAACTGGTTTGATCTTGCCCAGGATAGAATCCAATGGCGAACTATGTTGCGGCGATGAACTGGCGAGTTCCGTAAGCCATAGAGTTAGTTAGTTACTGAAAATAGAATAGAATAGAATAAAATACAACAACATATTATTTAACTTGAATACAGCTTGCTCTCAATTTTAACGCTCAATTGTTCAACTGTATGAGGATTGTTTAAGAATACCATCTTTTATAAAATCAGTAAAAATGAGTTGGATACAGTCTCGGTCTTGGAAAAGTACATAGGTGACACACCACAATGGAATAGACGCTTGAGCGAGACTGACGTATGGCATGGCGGCTCCATCTGTTTACTTATAATAATTAACCAAAAGAAAATATGTACAATTTTGTACATTCAAAACCCGATTGTATTATTTTCAGATTTTTTTTTATCCCCTCCCACACATCAGTTTTTGTGACCTTGAAAAGTTATAATTTTTCAATTCTAATAACTTTGGACATTTTTCACTTATAAAGAATTGAAATATTTGCAAAATTACATTTTAGGGTTGATATTCAATGGATAGAGATACACATGGTACAAAATTCCGGGTTAAAATATCGAATAAAACACATTTAAAACAGTACCGAAGTTGCACATGCCTGGACTTCCGCATGTCTAAAATGCCGCTCCGCCATATTGCCACAGAACTTTGTATTTTGCAAACCCCACTTTTATGTGGTAGTCTATTTTCGTACCATCACAGGTTTTAGGAAAGCTGAAGCGCTGCAAAAGTTCAGTGACATTCAAATGCGCGATAAAAAATGGCTGCTATGATGAAATGATGAGAAGAGACCAACCAACATTTCATCTCTGCTAACTTTATAGAATGTATGTGCAACTTTTCACAAATTTTAAAAGCAGTGCAGCTTCTGTTTTTGTCGATTTCGTATGGAATGAGCCATTTATGTGTTTGAGTAGGAGGTAAAATAATAGAGTAACGTGGGGGAATACCAACACTTTATCAAAATTTTGTTCATTTTATATGTTGTGGACACCATTTTTGTAATAGTATTATATACTGGTAAAAACTAGAATTTAGCTATGAATATGTGTGTAGGAGTGAATGTCCAATGTAAGTATCCATTGCCTGAAAACAATTTAAATAAGAGGAAGATGTAAATGTTGACATGAACACTCGATGGGTAGTGTCAACACTAGTACTTCTCCTCACTATCTCGAGTGTCGGTGATACCCCTTCAGATGAAAAGCGAACATCATGCACTTCATTTTGATAATATTGTGACGATGCTATTTTTGATAGAACTGGATATATTAGTAATAAAGGTTTCTTCAAATGTACGCCAAAATTCAACTGGCAAGTGAGTTGGTCACTTGTTTCATATTTAGGGCTGGTTTTCATGAAAGCTTGCGTTGCTTGTTTTTGGATGAGTATTGCGTGAGTATCCAATTGAAACACATGTTTTATCGCTTGTTTTATTGTAAGGTAAATGTAACATGTGTTTCAATTGGCTACTCACCCAAATCGCAAGCAAAACAAGCAACGCAAGCTTTCATGAAAACCAGCCCTTTGGCACAAAACATGGATAAATACACATATTCAGTGTTCGATTTTCCCTGGTACCAGAGGATTTCATCCTCGGTTGTTGAACCCGAATAACATCCCAACCAGGGATAAAATCTTTGTATTTTTACCCAAACAGGTACTAGGTTCAAACTTACCAGCAACCATTAGCTGTATGATCCCTCTTCGTAATAACAACAAATCGAACCCTGCACACACTCTACTCCATGTTGTATTGAGCTATTTTATACAGCTATACAGCTGTAATTAAAAGCTATATTGAGTGTGAACTCAATAACGAAATTTAAAAAAATTGGATCTAACAAATAAATGGAAGAAGGAAAAGTCTATAAAGCAAGAAAACTAGCTACAGAAAAACTTCATAGTAACATTTCTTGTATTGTGGTAGTCTCGATCAGGGATAAGAAGCGGCCACCAACACTTGGTGTCGGAGCATCAACTTTTGACAAAATATCATTGTATGGAGTATCACACACATCCTCTTTTTCTGGCCAGAAATATTGTATAATGATTATAACTTCAACTTCGAAGCATATTCCATGCCTTCTTAACCTTGGAATTATTGAAAAACCCGTCAGTAAATTTTTACAACAAACGAATCCTTTCAAAGTATAACTGTTGGCATTACCCTAACATTTGGAATTTTGCCTACATTACCCTCATGTTTATTATTTTGGATTCACGATGGCTGCATGTTTGAGAATATCCCCTGAACGTTCTTATAAATGTCTTATTTCTAAAATAAATAAATAAATAGTACTCATTAATATATTATATGAGGAACATTTTTTATTCAAAATTTGAATTAATGTCAAGCCCAACCTGAAATGTAACTTTTCAGTTCATTTACCACAGTTCAAAAGATTATTTAAAAAGAAATACAATCAACTTCCAGATGTGACAAAAGACCTCTTTCTCTGCAACGGTACCACTCCCATGGATTTCTTTCTTACCATTTACAAAGTACACAATTATAAAATATTTGAGTTGGCATTATCCCCATCTTATCCTATATCGTAACCCGTGACTCCCACAAATATTTCATGCAGCCCTACCCTCCTCCCTACAGTTGGTGGCTGTCAACGCGCCTATTTAATATTCGGTAAAAAAAAATGTTCATAAAAAGATGTTCTGTTCGTGATATATGCTTCAATTGTTCATACTACACAATTTGTGGACCATGGAAACAACCATAAATTTCTGATTGCATTCGTTACGGAGAAAGTGCGTTTCTATTAAGCAACTTTCCTTTTAGTTATTTTTTCTTTAGCCGATGACGCTAACAAAAAGGGCTTTCGTAAACTAATAGACGGAAATTCTTGGTTAATGTTGTTTAGATTTCATATTATTTACAAACAAGCTTCAACAAAAATACAGATTTTTCAGACAAACGCCCATAACTTTCTTCTGAAACTTTCTAAACGCACGAAAGTACACACATTTTTTGGTGGATAATATTCTCAAATGTTACATAGCAATTCACATAAGTAATATGGTACAATATATTCCTGTGTGACGTTAAAGCAGAGAACACATACAAGGCCTGTCTGAAAAGTATCCGACTATAGGCCAAGAAATGAATTTACGTACCTGGTGTGTTACAATCCCTAATCACCTTCAAAATAGGACCCCTCAGCTTCCTCACACTTACCCTAACAATCCTGGAATGCTTGTTTTGGAATTGCTCTCAATGCCGCCATCGCGTTGTACAGTTACTTACAATAATAAATGGAGGTTGGAATTATAGGAAATATTAGTTTTTCCCTCCAGGGGAATTATTTCACTGTGCGCCTAATAGTTAGACAATCAACATTACAGTACAAATATAGGCCGAAACATGGCATGCCAGGATATTCCTCCATTTGGAGGAATTTAAAATGAGTTGCTGATCATCATCTAGAGAACCACGACATAGATAGGTTGAAATTTTATTCACATTAAGTTCTACGAGATAGGAATTAATGCAAAGAAAAGGAAAATACTAATATGGACACCATGCAGGAATCACCATTATCCAAGACAACAAAACTTGACTTGTTCAAACACACACACAGAGAAAGAGAGAGAGAGAGAAATTTACACATACACACATAACCGTACAAAAGCAGAGTGAAAGATAACTAAAAGAAGAGACAAATACGATAAGATCTAAGAAAGGAAAAATTCGAGGGAAAGTGTCCTATCTATCTCGTGGCTCTCTAAATGAAGATCAGCAACACATTTTAAATTCCTCCAAACATAGGAATATCCTGGTATACCATGTTTTGTTGCACATTTGTACTGTCATGTTGATTATCTAACTATTAGGCGTACAGTGAAACAATCCCCCTGGAGAAAAAGCTAATATTTCCTATAATTCCAACGTCCATTTATTATTGTAAGTGACTGTACATGATGTCCTCTCGAATGGTGAAGCGGGTACCTTTGAGTGTCGATTTGCCTTTAGGTAAAAGCCAGAAATCACAAGAAGCCTTCGAGATCGACAGGAATGCCATTCCTTGCCAGGTAGGTTGATTCGAGGGCAATGAATGGACCTGGGAGCTATCCTGATGCAGGCAGTGATGTAATAGAGGGTATTATCGTATACTCACCTAAAATTTATGAAATACGCAGATAGTAAGCGAAAGGTTTCGTTACAATAAGCAAAGCGTATACTCACCTAAAAAATTTGCATTACATCCCTGGATGCAGGTGCCGTTTGTGAAGCCTGCAGGTCTGGTTTCTTGTTACGAATTGTATCACGTAGGTGACAGAGAGTATCAAGATAGTACTTCTTAATGTCTGTTTGACCTTCTGGTACGCATTCGTGATGTACATTGCCACTGTAGCCAAAGATTGCAATCAGCCTCTGGCCGGAATGGATGTTTCCACTGTCTTCTTTAAACCGATTGTATGACGTTTTTATTGGTGTACTCCCCGTGGGATCGTCTCCAAAGGCTTGATGAATCTTGCGCATTATTTCTGCATGGCTATCTCCTAGTTTCTTACAGAACTTAAGGTAATAATATGATTTTCGCACACACTCTGCCATTTTGCCCAAATGAGACTGCACGACACTATACACTGGCTGCCCAACGTGTGTTGAAACAAGAGAAAATCACGCCAACCAACAGGCATGCGCATGAAAGATACCTGGACAACAGTTACCATCCAACGTTCACTAATTTCCACAGAAAAATAAGGGCGGATACTTTCCAGATAGGTCTTATATATTCACGTTCTACTTATTTACAAATAACTGTTAATCTGTCATAGAGAAATATAAGGAAATTTACAAAGAAACGGCTACTACTTCTTAATTAGATTTTAAGTGCAAAAGGAAATAAGAGAAATACCAACAAAACCTAAATTAAGCTATGATGTCCTGCTATTCTGTTAATTCTTCAACACGTTTCTCTACCTATAGTAATATTGATACTTTGGCAAATCGTTGATGTATCTGCCACATTATACTTTGATTTTCCGTCTTTCTAAACAATTTCCAAACAAGGTGGTAGATAAATTCCACGAAACTGAAACATTTTCCCCAAATTCTTATTCTGATTCCTCGTTCCGATGTGACATAAAATCAGATACGTGCACAAACTGGCTTTACACTATAGTGACAGACTTATAAGATAAATATAAATTCGAAACTGTTTATACATTCTTATCACAATCCAATCTATTTTAGGGGATGGTAATATTAACAATTTCATTTAACCGTAATTTTACGGAAAAGAGCTTATTTTGCTTATTTTAACAAAGTAAGTAAATTTATTATATATATTTTCTCCTCTGTGTTGTTAAAATACTGAGTAGTGTATAATATAATACTACTCTATCAATTCCATTGATTTTATTTTTATTTTCCTCAACAGCTTTTGTTCGGGTTCTTCGCTAGTACAGCTGGAATATCACCGGGGATGATGCTTGGTTATTCTGCGGTAGCGTTACCAAAATTACAGTCAAACTCTAGCACTATTCTGGTACAGGACGAAGAGGCTTCATGGATAGGTAAGCTTCTTAGGATCAAACAACTAACAATAGGATCAATTTAAAAATTAGTGTATTGTCTTTCATACCCTTTACATGCATAAAATATCCAGGCATTTTGGATCCATTTTCGAAACAGATTACGGATTAACAATTTGAAGTAGCTTATTCCACTACAATGTAATGACTATCAGACTTTAAATATCGATAGCTCTCAATGACTTAACCAAACATAAAATGTTTAAGACTTTAATCGGCATTAGAGGTTCTAATCCAGTTTACGTCTTGTATTCTGTATGGTTTTATTGAATGTGATCCGTCGAATAGGAGACTGTGACTCCTTCTGTCTCGAACCTCTTTCTCAGTAGATGTGTTTGCTGAGAATCGCCATTCTTCAATTGTTGAGATTTCAGATCAAACACAGTAGAAGAAAGAATACCGTAGCTCAAATTGAACCCCGATTATTTGTGATTCATCACAGTTCATTAATAACACTTATAAAATAAACAAAGCAGAGTTGTTAAGTGTTTCGAAACCACTAAGAGTCCACAACAAGATCAGGAAAGAGAATTTGTAGCCCACAGAGATCTTTTCACGTTCACTTGTTATCATTGAGATTACATATCGAAGGTGAAATTCCTACTTCATTATCATTGTACATTTTCTCTTTATTAATAAAGATCACAAAGCTTCAGTTTCACAGCATTGAATTCGCAATTTTAACTCTTAAGAATCTTTTATTACAATTTAGTTACCTTTTGATGAATCATAATTGTTAAATAACTCAGTCAGGTTTGTGCTGATTGAGTGCTCTTTAATTTTCTTTGCCCTTAGCAAATTTCTAGCTCTCAGCAAAAAAAAAAAAAGTTTCAATTCAAAAGTAATGGGCATTGAGGTAGACTTTTCATATTTGTAAAGTTCACAAAGAACCCCCGCCAGGGATCTGTGACTAGCAATATGTCTGAAAGCAAACACTATGTGTATAATTTACTTTAACTGTGTTTGCTGTTTTCTAATATGTAAGTTTCTTAGATTCTGTTACTGTTGGGCAACAGAATCATTCTATATTGGTACACTTAGGGGAATTCTAAAAGAACGTTAGTGTAAATGGAAGTATTAAATGATTATTGAGAACAAAGGGAATTTCCTGCTGTGTTCACAAAATAATATAATACAAGTTATTTTCTCTAAAAGGGAATAGTGAATATAAAAGAGACGTTCCTTTCATTTCGCTCGTAAATTCTCAAACTGTAACATGTTTGTTTAAATAGCATATTTAAAAGAAAAGTCGATAGGAAATTCTTGGTGTTTTATGTTGTTGGTTCTCTTATTAAAGAAAACCCTAGCATCATGGTCGTTTGTTTCACAAATTTTGGCGTCATTCACGATTTCCCTTGATAAACTAGGAGAAAAACAAACCAGATCACTTGGCGTTTTACCTTAATATGCAGATGATGTAAGCTTTATTCCTACTACAGGAAACATACAATCAAAATTATTGACCTTTTCATATTCAAACTTCTTTGGAGGAAAAACTACGTTGCATTCAATGTTTCATTTTATCAAAGTAAGCAAACGAAAATAACATTCTATTTATTGAGGGAGTGTTGTGTGCAAACAATTAACATATAATTTTTGTTCTAATTACAGCAAGTATCTCATCCATTGCTACACCTTTAGGATGTCTTCTGATCGGATCATTGATGGATCGGTTCGGCCGCAAAATAGCCCTTCTCTCCATCAACATTCCCTTACTGCTGGGTTGGGCTCTCATAGCAGCAGCTCAAAACTTAGCCATGATCTACGCTGGAAGACTTCTTACGGGACTAGGAACTGGAATGTGTAGTACTCCTGGACCAGTCTACGTTGGCGAAGCTGCTCAACCTCACCTCCGAGGAATGCTCGTATGTTGGAATTCAATAGCCATGGCACTTGGAATTCTTATCGTCTATGTGTTGGGTTACTTTCTAGATTGGAGAATGGTAGCAGCCATTAGTATCATATTCCCAATCATCTCGTTCTTGTCTATTTTAGCAATTCCAGAAAGTCCTGTTTGGCTTCTGAGTAAGAAGCGCGAATCAGAAGCTAAGGTGGCACTTGAACGACTAAGAGGTGGATCAGAAGGAGTCAAATACGAGTTCGGGGAAATGACAAGCGATCAGGAAAACAATGGAACAGAACAGAAACATCACGTCAGGCAGATGTTTTCTATATTCCTTCGTCCTCAAGGCTACAAACCATTCATCATCATGAATCTCTTCTTCTTCTTCCAGCAGTTCTCTGGAATCTTTGTCATCTTGTTCTATGCTGTTGACATTATTCAGCAAGCAGGTATTAATGCAGATGAATTTTTGGTTACTGTTTTGATTGGTGTTCTACAGTTCGTTTTTATTGTAGTGGTTAGTTTTGTTTTACGGACACATGGTCGACGACCAGCAGCCATAGTGTCCGGTGCTGGAATGTGCATTGGTATGACAATACTAGGATCATATTTACTTCTCAAGAAATTACAAATAATCACAATGGATATAAGTTGGATTCCTCTAATGGCTCTAATTATATACATTGTCACGTGCACTATAGGATTTTACACATTACCTTGGGCCATGATAGGTGAAGTTTACCCTTCAGAGATTCGAGGTGTTGCGAGTGGAGCCACAACATGTTGTGCTTACCTCTTTAGTTTTGTTATACTCAAGATGTATCCACAGATGCTGAACTCTTTGGACTGTTACGGAATCTTCTATTTTTATGCCGTGATGTCATTTCTAGGTACCGTATTTGTAGTCGCTTTACTTCCAGAGACAAATGGCAAATCGCTTCAAGAAATACAAGAATATTTTGCTGGAGACAAAACTCATGAATCAAGGAGACAAGAAAGTGCATAGAAAGAGGAACATATAAGTACTGATCTCCGCTTGAACTTAGAGCTTTTCTATTAGTATCTCATGTGTGAGAGCTATTATGTGTGAGATAAGTTAAATTTTTGTTTGCCCCACGACGAATATGTTCTGTGTGTATGAGTGTACACGAGCGTGTATGTGCATATTGCATCGAAGTTCTTTTATAAATGTTTCTTATATTTCGCTAAAATTATGACTGACTTTTAAGACTGTATACGTACAAAATGTTTATTCCACTTTCATGCTAATATAAAAGTGACGTCGTTATATCTTAAATTTTATTTATAACAAGAATTTATTTGAATTTATCTTGAAGAGAAGGAGTAAGATTGGTCTTTCTCTACCAAAGAATTATAACAGAAGGGTAAATTCAATATATAATGTGTTTTGTAAGTCCGATTTTTTTAAAAGAGTTCTTCAGAGTCTACCGATTGGAATGACTTGAACATCTTAGCAATAATAATTTGCACTTTATTCGATCACGTGTTTTGGCCTAAAGAAACATTTGTGTAAAGTCTGGGAAAGACTGTACTAACACTACGGTGACCATAGTCCCTAATATTAGGGTTTCGTCGCGGTGTTACGAAAAATATTTTAAAAGTCCCGAATTTCATTCCTTAATCTTCATCAACGGTGACGAGTTAATCTTGAAACAACCTAAGTGGGAAGATTGTTGAAACAGAGTTTGACTGAGATGATTAGCGGTTCTCAAGAACTTAAATCAGCAAGGGATTACCCACCCAAACTTAGAGAAAATGTGTGAGTTCGTGCAGTCATTTCCTGGGTTAAATGCTTGCGTAGATAGACCATTTGCTATAATTAATAATTTCTAGGGACCAGACAAACCATCATTAGCAGTCGTATACGTGAACGCTACGTTAATTATTCAAATGAACAATTCTGAATCTAGGACAGCCATGTATCAAAAATTGAAAATAACAAAGTGTTTACAGGTAAGTTTATCTTCAGAGAAGTATGATTGGTTCAAACCATCAAAGTCGACCACTCTGCGACAATAAACTTTAATTAAGATTTATTTTAAAGTTATTTTAATTTCAGTATTTCTTTTAAGTTAATATATTCTTTGTATAAAGACAACCATTAAAAATATTGTAGAAATTACTATAAAAATGTTTTTGACAGATCGTAGAAAAACTCCTGTTTGTTTTATTTGTACCCAATATTGACAAGAAAAATACAATAAAAATTGTTGAAAGTAAAATTGTTTTATTGGTTAACATGTACGGTATATGTATGTAAGGTTGATTTATTATAATTTAAAGCCTTCTACAGAAATAATTTTAAAAAATAGTGTTCATAGCTTATGTCAATTATTCAGACATAAAACTTGCTTGTGAAGTTCATGAGATCAAGTTCCTACTGATTTTAAAAGTTTCAAAGTGGAGGAAAATTTCAATAAAACACAACTTTCAAGTTCGCTTTATGGTCTGAATAAGAATTTTCTTCTTGGGTTGACTCTCAAAGCACCTCCAGATATTGGTTTACTAGATCCCAGTAAGACTTGTCCCGAATTTTGACTGTGAAAATATGGTCATCGTAACTAACACAACACATAAAACCAGAAACTTCTTTTAAGGACATTCAAATAAAATCCTTTCCTCACTTGTCCATATCATGTAGTTACGCGATCTCATAATAAGAAAGGAAGATTAATTTCTCTTGTTTAGAGCTATTGTAAGTTTGTTACATTTTTTAAAGCTTAATTTTTCTGTCAGTATAGTACACTAAAATAAAATAGTTTGTAAAAACTGAAAATGTTAAACATCAAAACAAACGTTTAAACATGTACAAGAACAATGTATGTTATTTAACTAAATAAAATTATTTTTACAAAATATTAAATCTTACTGTTGTTGTTGTTTTTGTTGTTACTTATTACTAAAATTGATTTGGATCCGAGTTTGGTGTTTGATTGAAATCTTTTAAAATTCTCATTGAGGAAGGAGACTCAATAAATCGTCATGGCCATTCACTGGTGAAAATCTTTAATTAAAGAGATGCCCCTCTGCTCCTTATAAAAGAGCAGATATTCGGTTGGCGTGTATTCAGAAAAGATGTTCATGCTGCTCTACAAATAGAAAAATGCAAGGACAACCTAAGTTGGTGAAACTTTAATACTCGCACTCTGACATTTTTCTGCTTTTGAAGAAGTTCTGCCTGGAAAACCTCTTAGTTCTAATGTAAGTACGATTAATCGAAAAGAACCAATGTTTAAACGGCATACGAAATAAAATACACCATTATAAATTTCACAAATGAGCTTTACTCCTCTTCACATAACACCCTTTTTGTTGTACAAGTGTTAAGAAGTTCTTTGCCTATCAACCACTGTCATGCGATGCTTTCAATTTATCGATTCATCAGTTCCTATGTCAATTAATCGAAAAAAAATTAAGTATCTTCCGAGAAGTTCTTCAAATACTGTAAAATAAACTTTGCTAAAACGTTATTTTTATATGGGCCAGTCTAGTAACTTTGGACTTCGACCCGTCAGGACTCGCCCTCTAGCCATTAAAATCAATGCCCCTGCCGGTACTCGAACCAGGGACCTTCGAGTCGTTGGCTTACCGCCGTAGACCACACGGCTACCCGGCCAACCTTCAAATACTGGTTTGATTGAATAATATATTCCAGATTGGTGAGCTTTAATGATCCCATTTTCTCCGGTAAAATTAGCAATAATGTACTTTAATCTTGAAGTATATAATACATGACGTGCTGCTGTGAACAATCAGTCAGCTGGACAAATACTTCATCACGCAACGATAACTGTGAGCTTCATTTTTAAGGACAAATGCAATTTGTCTTGTATTACTATTGTAAATGTAATTTGAAGTTCAAATACTTTCTTTCATAAATTGCTCGTGGATTTTTTAAAATCATATCCAATCTGTAATAAAAGGTGCTCCACGGCCATATTTCAATCTGTTTTTTGATAACTTAGCATATTTTAGTGTCAAAGTGCGCTTCGTTAAATATTCACTTGCATCAAATATTCTTTTACCCATATTTCAGAACTCAATTGGTTAGGTTGCACCTTTGATTGCAAACTTAATTCGTTTTTCTGATCCACTTTCATAAAAGCTAACAGATTAGGATCGAGAAGAGTTGTTTAGCCTATATCTAACCATTGAAATGGATAGTGTTTGGTTATTTGCTTAGAAGCTCCTTCTCTCATATTCACTTAAGCTTAGAAGAAGTAAAAGTCTTCAATATGACATATGTTTGTTGTGGATACTCCTATTAGCGGCAGCTTAGGGATTCAGCAGCTGAATTATGTATTTCATAAGCCAATTTTTCAACTCTATTAGGGATACCTCTGTCAGTTGGACCTAGTTACATCTCAGTATGAAGAAAAGACAAGTTGAGATTAAATAATTACTCACAAGTTTCTTATATTTTTTAAACGAATTGCTATATTACTGGCTGGCAAAGTGGATAACAATATTACCCTCAGAGTCGCTTCCGGGGAAGTATTGCAACAGTCAAATGAAAGGAATCATAAATACGGCACTTCTGAAAAAAAAAAAAAAAATCTGTGTAGAATCGAAATATCAAGCATAAAAAAAAACTTGAAGGAATGCTAATCACTCACTTTTCTTCAACGATTTTCATAAACTTATATTTCAATTTAAACATTTGATGTATAATTATAAACGCGTTTTGCGTTTTCTTATTTATTTGTTTATCGTTCACATTATATTTCCATATGTTTGTCTCTCACAAAGTCTAGCATTTCAACGGAAGCAACTACACTGTAAGAAAACATTTTTACACCGTTTAGTGCAAATCTCTTAACAAATTGTGTTTGTTTGGCCTCCCACCTGTACAGGTGGCGTTAACGGTGCAGATCACTCGCGCCATCTTGGTATGACCTTTCCATTTATTTACATGGGAATCGTTTTACTCGTCTTATGTCTCTCAGAAGTAGTTCCACTTTCAAGAAATTTGCCTTGGTGATTATTTTGACTCTTGTAGAGTTTTGGTTTGTGAAGTTTCTTCAAATATATGAGTATAATCAGGGGTGGAATGGAGTGTACACGCGGGTATACGGCGTGTAACATTTTAGAAGGAAGCATGTACCTACCTGAATCTTGGAACAACGCTGGGTACACGGTGGATACACGCCGTGTACTCAGCTATTTGAAACCCAGCAAGAAAACAGGGGATGAAAGAGACGATCAAAACGGATTTATTCGATTGTGCATGAATTGTTAGTTTTGTGCTATCTGCAAGAGAAAGAAATAGTAATTAATGAACAATCGACTAGATCCACTTCGATTGTCCTTTTCGTTCCCTGTTTCCGAAAACTGTTTAATACATCTAACAGCAGCAAATCTAAATACTTTACGTTCATTTTCTGACGACATAGTTTAAGTTGAGAGGAGCGGGCACAGTTTAAGTTGCTGTAGCAGGCCAGAATGTAAACATGTTTATAAGTTACGACTTGTTTTAGTGTCGTACAGGGTGTCCGAAAAGTTTTGTCCCATCTCCTTTGAACTGTGATTGCAGGAAAAAAGCGTGGCATGAGAATGTAGGTTACACACAAATAAAGTGTCATCCTTGTATATATTTTTTAAAGGAATTGCAATATGCCACATATCTAATTTCGCAAGTTAAATAAGGAAGAATCCTATAAGGTGAAAATAAAACTAATAACAAAGGTCTATGATGTGCTAAAGGATAAGGCATTGGAGACAAGGACAAAGAGAAGTGCTCAATTAACTTCACTCCAGCACAAGACCAAGAAGCATTCTGACTCGAAATGTTATTCAGTTCCTTGTCAGTTTGGAAGTCAAAAGCAGAAAGACATTGACAATTTAGCAGTCAAATCGGAAAGCTTAGTGCAGAATTGTAATTAAAATATTTTCCAGACTGTGTACTGTTTAGCAAAAAGAACCGATCATTTACTTATCACAAATCATTGATTTGAGGGGATAAATGAAGCTTTCCGCAAATTTGACTTTTGCCAGTTTTCCTTGCAGGTGAAAAAAAAAACTTTTTTTTTAAAAAGTAACTTCAACTATAGTGCACGTTCCCCGTACTCTTACAATAGTATCGAGATTCGTAGGTGATGCGTTGTCACCACTACTCTATAACTTTACTTTTGAATGTGCGATTCTAAAAGCAAAAGAGGAGAAAAAAAGGGACCAATATTGAATTAGTTGAACCAATTGTTCTTATACGCGGATTATGTAGAAGTAATGTGGAATGATACAAATGCACCACAAAGTAACACCGATGTCTTACTGTTCGAAGAAGCTTGCGATAAGATACTGTAGGTCTACCGGTGAACGTAGAGAGAGAAAATATGCCTCAGAAGAAGGACAGAGGATGAAGAAAATAGAGATATAATAATAATAAGAAGAAGAAGAAGAAGAGAAGAAGAATAAAGAATGAAATCATAGAGAAAGTAAGGAAATTAAAATATTTGGGAACATATATAACAAGTAAAAACAAGGCCACGGAGGAAATAAAAGGTCGCTAAGTATCGGGCAACTCGTGTTCCTACTCAGTCCAGAAACTGCTAACCTCGCGATTAATATCAAGGAAATTCTACGGAACGGCTATTCTGCCGGTAATACTTTATGGTTGGAAAAGTTGGTGTACGAAGCTGGCAAATTAACATAAACTGCATATGTTTGAAAATCAGATTTTGAGAACGATAGACGGGTCGAAACGGGACGAGATAAGCAGAGAATGGAGGAGACTGCATGTGAGGAAGAACTCACGCGATAGTATTATATGATTCACCCGATAGTATTATAAGAATAGTAAAATCACGACGGTTAAGATAGGCACACCGTCTAGCATGGTTGTGGGAAAACCGAAGAATATATTTTTTCGCGTTTGGTAAGCCAGAGGAAAAGAGGCTGTTACGAAGACCACAATGTCGTTTAGATTACAACATTAGGGTAGATCTTCGGGAGCTGGATTTTTATGATGAAAACTGACCTTATCTTGTCCATTATAGAATCCAATGACAAACGTAGTTTGCTGCGGCGATGAACTTGCAAGTTTAGTAAGCCATAGGGTTAGTTATTGGTTAGTTGGTGTTCAAAATGTGTACGTAATGTATTTATGAAACATGCAACGTTTGTTTTAGATCTTACGCACGCTTCTTGAACTCTTATTTTTTTCCGGATTTTTTTTCTAAATACTTGTGTATATTTTATTAAAAATATCTCCTGATAAAATCCAGCTCAGCTTTTTCCGTATCGAACTTCAATATAAACTTAGTAAGTGACGATTTCTTTTTGGGGGGATGGATTTGTTAGTTGAAGGAATAGACTATGATTGGCACTGCCTAGTTTTTATCATATCTTTTGGCATTTTTTTCTTGTTGTTTCCTATAGGTTAACAAAACGGCTGTTGATGTTCCATAAGTATACAACTAGTGATCAAACGTTGGTCTTTTGATATGTTCAAGGAATGCTTTTAAGAATGTAAAAAAAAAAGTGAATTCTCTTTTTTTACAGTATAACATAGTCTATCACAGAGAAGAGTTTTGGGAAACTTGACAAAATCCTTTTAGTTTTTGTAAATGCTGGTCCTTTAGAGCTGTTATTGATTCTTAACCTTGGCCAAATTAAAAGAAACCACGAGAATATGACCTTTGATAGCCCCTCACATGCATCAAGTCACAATAAGTAAAGGTAAAAAAAGCGCATGGGAGATGTGCAGTTAGAGCTCCACATATTCTCGACCTACGCGACGAACAGAGTTGGGGTGGTCAGTTCTATGCCCGACCGCCTTTACCCTCCCAAGATGCTTAGGAATATCAAGAACACTCTGGTATTCAATTTGATAAGAGGCTCGCTGCACCTCAGAGTACCAGGCATGGGCACGGCGACTCCAAAACCCAATAAGTGGTCAACGAAAAGCATAAATAGCACATAGATTATGCAGTACAGGACAGGTTGTAAACAGAAGACAAAGAAATAAAATGCGTAGGCGTTAGATACGTTATTAGAAGATTTACACTTAATCTCTTTTCGGCTTTTACGCAGGGTAGATACTAAAAATAGTATGACATGATATTGAAATACTGAGGGTCAGATGTTTCAAGGATTTGGTTTTGTTCTTCAGTAATTTAAACGTGATATATCAAAAGGGTTAAGTGCAGGGCCCGTTTAACAATTTACGCGGTTGGACGGTACACAGATGGTGTAAATATAGTTATGTCAGTGAAATGAGGGACCTTGGTGTGGTGTTTAATGAAAATGTAATATCAACCAACACATAACAAACAGTGCATCCATGGCCAGAAAACTTATAGATTTAGTATTTTATCAATGGAGAGAATTCTCCAAACTTAGCACTTTAATCGCGCTGTATAAAGCATTGTTAAACCTAAATTAGAACACATGTCTGGAATAATTTATCCAAGACTTAGAAGCCACCCAGAAATGTTTTTTAAGATTGCTATGTTTCAAACTTAGCCTACCATATTTTGAACATGATTACAATGATTTGTGCGAGTTTTTTTAACCTTGAAAATTTACAACAAAGAAGGAAAATAACATCGAGAAAATGTTTTATGTAAGGTTTTGAATAATCAAATGCAATCACCATACATTCTGGAGAAGCTTAATTGGACTGTGCCTTCGTACAATACGAGGGAAAAAATCACGCTTGAGAACTACAGAGAAACATGACTATATTCTTACAAGGGTAATTAAAAACTATGAGTATAAACTGTAAATCCAGAAAAGCAGTTTTATAATATCGATGTATTGTTTATAGAATTTGACTACTAATCATGTATTATTTACTGTACTCATTTTTTATATATTTTTCACTTCTTGACGCATTGCTATATTAGGCTGTATATGCTGCTCACAGCATTATGTTAAATAAACCATTACCATTATTATTATTATTATTGTATAGACACATTTATGCCCTACTTTATGTATTCTTGCAGTCTTAATATTGAGTTTTCTTGAAAGTGGTGTGTAATGTTTGTGTAAAGTGATGTTCATTAAGATTTTGCTTGTTTGCCTCTTTGTTGGTTTGACCATTAATTGTGTCGGTGGATACATCATGCATGAACACAGTCCAGGTATGTTACGTTTTATTTATTTATTATTTACATTATATGTGCCGCACAGACAGCTATAGCCTAAGGCTACCATAAGTCTGAGGAATATGTGCTTCGACAAACACTCTTCGAGGAAAATAAATCAGAATCGTAGTGAACATAACCTTAGTCTATACGTTGAAACGGAGGAGAACAGTCAAAAAATTCAGTTGGAATAGTCAGCAAGAGAACTAGGACCTGCATGCCTCTTAAGTACCGATTCGAAATCCGCTAAAGCACAGGACTTGCTGGATTCACTTATAATTTGTAAATAAAAAAGATTAAGATTATTTGGGAGCAGGAGGAACGGCACTAATCAAGGAAGTACATAAATTGATAACTGCTATATGGAGAAAGGAAGAGCTCCCAAAGGAATGGAAAACCTCAATAATAGTTCCGATTTACAAAAAAGGCGATAAATCTGACTGTGATAATTACCGCGGAATCTCTTTACTTCCAACCTGTTACAAGGTATTAAGTAATATTCTGTTAACACGCCTAAATGTATACGTAGATGAAATAATTGGAGATCGCCAATGTGGATTTAGAAGAAATAGATCCACGTTGGACCAGATTCTTGCCTTGAGACAAATACTGGAGAAGAAATGGGAATATAATGGGACGGCTCACCAGCTATTTATTGATTTTAAGAAAGCGTATGATTCTATCGAAAGGGAAAAGTTTTACAGTATCCTGATACGATTTGGAATTCCGAAAAAATTGGTTCAACTAGTGAAGATGTGTCTCAGCGACCCCATAAGCAGAGTACGGATAGGTCAGATAGTTTCAAGATTCGCAATGGGTTGAAACAAGGCGATGCCTTGTCACCACTACTGTTTAACTTTGCGTTAGAATATGCGATTTTAAAAATTAAAGGGGACAAAAAAGGGACTATCATTGAATGGTTTGAATCAACTGTTTGTATACGCGGAGGATGTAGATTTAATAGGGGACGATATAGATGCACTACAAAGCAACACCGATGTCTTAGTAGAAGCGTGCGATGAGATAGGTCTACAGGTAAACATAGATAAAACAAAATACATGATAACAAGCCGAAACACAGGGGATGAAGGAAATAAAAACATAAGAATTAGGGATGAAAACATAGAGAAAGTAAACAAATGTAAATACTTGGGAGCATACGTAACAAGCAAAAATGAGGTCACGAAAGAAATAAAAAGTCGCTTAGTATCGGGGAACGCATGTTTCTATTCAGTCCAAAAACTTCTAACATCGCGATTAATATCAAGGAAATTGAAATTGAAAATATACAGAACGGTTATTCGGCCGGTAATGCTTTACTTTTGCGAAAGTTGGAGTACGACCCTAGCAGATGAACATAATTTACATGTATTTGAAAATAAGGTTTTAAGAAAGGTATACGGGCCGAAACGGGACGAGCTGACTGGACAGTGGAGGAGACTGCATAATGAAGAACTCCACGGACTGTACGATTCACCAGGTATCGTAAAAATAATGAAATCGCGACGATTAAGGTGGGCAGGCCATGTAGCTCGGATGGGGGGAAAACGAAGATTATATTCTATCCTAGTTGGAAGACCGGATGGAAGGAGGCCATTGGGAAGACCGAGACGTCGTTGGGAGGACAATATTAGAAGAGATCTTCGAGAAGTAGGTGTTCGTGATGAAAATTGGCTTGATATTGCCCAGGATAGAATCCAATGGCGAACGTTTGTTACAGCGGCGATGAACTTGCGAGTTCCATAAGCCATATAGTTAGTTAGTTAAGATTATTTGGGGGACATTTAAATAACTTGAAGTTATGACTACGCTCAGCTATACGTCTAAGAAATATAAATAAGAAGAAACGGTTTCTGTAAAAAGTTGCGAGAAAAGTTTATTGATCCTCCTTCTGCTCCGTTAAGGTGCTATTACACTATCGAGCTTGCTGATCAGCTTGCTCAACGGTTAGCTCGAGCTTTCAGGAAGCTCGAGCCTACTTTGCTGTATTACACTAGCTGGCTTACTGTCCAGCTTAGTCTCTTCAAATGTTGCCCAGTTTGCTCGACGAGCTTGTTGTTGAGCAAGTTTGACGCACCTTTTGTTATTACACCGACGAGCTTGCTCGTCGAGTAAGCTCGGGCGAGCAAGTTGATCAGGAGGCTCGTTAGTGTAATTGCGTCTTTAGGATTAGAAAATGGATTGATATTTCAAATGGTGACAGGATTGCAAAACGGTGATTTGTTTTATCTGTTTCAGTTTTTCTTTACAAAATAATATGGAACTTACAGACATTAAAATACAGTGCATTACCCTTCGTGGTAGAATTAACCAGTACTCGTACATTTAGAAAGGGTAGTCACCGTGGCGATTGCGCGCTTCATTACGAATCGAGCGACCCGGGTTCATACCCCAGCCAGGATGTTGAAATTTTCTTTAGTACTCCCATACTTGGCGCTCTGAGGTGCACTCAGCCTCCTATCAAACTGAGTACCGAAGTGTTATTGGTACTCCTGTTTACCTTGGGTGGTGAAAGGAGTTGAGTGTGGGACTGGCCAGATCACTTCACTTCGTTTCGTAGTCGGTCGAGAACATGGGGAGAGCATTCCCCACGTTCACGGTGCATGTACACGCACAGGCAACCTTTACATTAAGTAAAACTTTTCCCATGTTAAACCTACCTTCCAAAAATCACACAGAGATCAAATGTCTCTTCTGACAAGTACCTCTATTTTACACATGTGTTACCTTAAAATGTTCCTCTACCACATTATTTTAACTGAGTGTAGCCTCTCTACTTTAGACCTAGTAGTACTTTCCCCCATTAGTTAAACTTTTCATGTTACTCACTGTGTTAGCAACCAAAATTGAATATTTGGGTTAAAATACTCACCATGTTATTGCAAATCAAATACCCTGAGATTTACTTATAATTCCTTTATACCAAATCCACTAGGTACCTACTTCCTATTTTCCAATTGTGTATTCTTACGAGACATTTCACACAATCAACAGAACAATTTTAAGATAGTGTTTTTACTTTATCATTCACTTTAGTTTCTGAATTGGACATTAAACTATAGCTAAATGGCAATGTTCTTTAGAACATTATCCTTTCTACTTATATTTACAAACAACCTGTCTCTACGTAATAAGATCTGTATTGATTAACTCAATTTAGAAACAGACATTTTAAAATGTTAGAGAAGTTAACATAGCACTTAAACCATTCATTAAAAGCATACAGTAACTGACTGGCTTCAAGAAAACAAAGGAGTGAAGTAATCTGTAACCTTTCCCACGAAATTATATTTTAACCCTGGTTAAAATCCCTGGTATGTGCAAATATTCAATTTCGTCTTGAAAACTGAGAAACTTTAGATAAACTTAGGTAAACTTTATTTTTATATGGACCAGTCTAGTAACTTTGGACTTCGGCCTGTCACGATTCGCATTTAGCGGTTAAAATCCACACCCATGCTCCTTCCAGGACTCGAACCCGGGACCTTCGAGCCTATGACCTACCACCGCAGACCGCTCGACACCTGAATTGAAGGGTGCGGGGAAAATACAGGTAAGTCAATTTTCTGATATCATTTGATTCTGGATAAAGAGGGGTGACACGTAGAGAAATGAACTGGGGAAAGATGCAGGTTGGCTAATAATTACTTGCGCTCAAAGTCTTTTTGTGCTGAAAAAAACAAAACAAAAAAAACAAGGATATCTAAATATTTTAATCTATGATTTTGAAGCACGTGACTTAGCTTTATTCTCCCCTAACCATTCAATCTTTGAGACGACTACATTCATCATTAACTTTGTCAATCACTAATCATCATAATTTTCAGCACCTTTCTTTCCACAAAACTCGGTCCCTTTTTTCAATGCAAATAAAAGACTGATAATTAATTATTTAAATGTAACAACACTTTTTCGTTGCCTTACAGAATTAAATTTTGGCAAAAATTGTTTCATAAACAGTATTTGCTCAAAATTACCTATTTCATGAAAATATTATTAAAGAAAGATTTAAAACATAATTTCTTAACCATCAACTTGATGAACGAATGTTGAAATTCCGTTGAAAATTGAGAAGCAGACATGCGTATTTCACAATAGTGTTTAAAGATACTGTACATCTATTCATTTAACATTTTTATATGAAGCGTTTATTTCTTCCAATCCTTTAACATGTGATGTCTTCTATATTTTAATTCATTGTTCAACCATGTTTTGGTAACTGTTTTGAAATATACACCTTCATGTGAAATTTTCTAATCATTATCATCTATGCTTATTTCCTGGCTTACCGGGGAACTTATTACTCATATATATACAGATGCTTATCAGAATAATGGAAACACCTGTAGTTGGCAACACGTCAGATGTATGGGTTGGCAGTGGTGTCGTGGCGACCGCAGCGCCGGACTGCTGGTGGTGGTGTGTTAGGTCGGTCTCCATACTACGTCGGCGTCGTGGAACAGGAGTGTGCAGTGGCTGCAGCAGACGGAGGTAGTGTAAAATGGGAGACCTCTCAGAGTTTCAAAGAGGGCAAATTGTTGGTGCGCGGTTATGTGGAGTGAGTGTGACGGCAGTGGCTAGTGTGTTAGGTGTGTCGCCAGGGACAGTGTCGAAGGTGATGACGGCCTACACAACACACGGGAAAACCACATCGGGGAAGCGGAACAGTGGGCGGAAGAAAAGCATCAGTGACAGGGCACGCCGGGTATTAAAGCGCAACGTCACGCGGAACCGTCGTGCCACTGCGGCGCAAGTGACGGAGGAACTCAATCAGCACCTCCCCCAACCTGTTTCGACAATCACAGTCCGCCGCGAATTACATGAGATGAACTTACGGGGTCGTGTTGCACGGGCCAAACTTCTCATCAGGGACCAGAACGCTTTAGCACGCCGCAAATGGTGCCGCGACCATGCAACTTGGACCGTTGACGACTGGAAACGTGTGGTATGGTCGGATGAGTCACCATTCACCCTATTCCAAACCACGGGCCGTGTTTATGTGTGGAGAACGCCCAAAGAAGCGTATGATCTGCAGTGTCTCCGCCCAACTGTGAAACATGGCGGCGGCACGGTGATGCTGTGGGCCGCAATATCATGGTTTTCATTGGGTCCTGTGGTCACACTTCGCGGACTCATCACTGCCAACGATTATGTCGCAATTTTAGGAGACCACTTGCATCCTATGGTCCGGATGTTGTTCCCGGACAATGACGCCATATTCCAGGATGATAATGCACCGATTCACACAGCTGGAGTTGTTGCAGCGTGGTTTGAGGAACATCGGGATGAAGTTCAACACCTCCCCTGGCCCGCCCAATCCCCAGATCTCAACATAATTGAACATCTGTGGTCCATCTTGGAAACACGACTCCGGCGACGATTTCCACCTCCATCCTCTCTCACAGAACTGGCCGATGCCCTGCACGAGGAATGGTGTAATATTCCACTTGCTACCATTCACGACCTCTATGCCTCCATCCCACGTCGCATCAAGGCTGTTCTGAAGGCGAAAGGTGGCCCGACACCATATTAATCTGGTAAGTTGCACTTTCGTTCAGGTGTTTCCATTATTCTGATAAGCATCTGTATATATGATACAAGGAACTGATTTTCAGTTTTAGAATCTATATATTCAAAAGTCTCTGTTATGCACTCTATGCAGATTCAGTGCTGAGTTATTTTGTGTTGAAAAATCATTGGAATTATTTTCAAATATCCTTCCATAGAAGACTGGTTTCTTTCCACCCTATATTTCACAATCAATTTATGAACGGTTTCAAGGCGCATGTTTAGTTAGATTTTGGTTGAAGTCATGCTTTTACTTACGAAGAGTAGTAAACCGAAGGAAAATTATCAAACAAACATGACATTTAGTATTGCTAAAACAGCATATTTGAATATTTTTATTGAATTTTGAACCAATTAAGTATGATAGATGATAATCCATGTTTTGAATGATGAATGATGATAAAACAAACCATTATTACATTGCAAAGATATGTCAGTTTTGTGTGTGTTGAAATTTAGTTGAAAGTTGGCGACCAGAAATTAATTTTTCCTGTAAAATAAAATTCACTCATATCACATGGCGGTAAAATTAGATGGCCGAAAAACGATTCCAAATGAAGGTTACACGAAAAGAATGTGCTTTGTGTATTTCCTTGACTTTACAGGAGGACGTTTGGAAAGTCCATAATCAGCATTACATATACCTCCACAGCAAATAAAGAGGTGCTTGTAACAGACGGACTATGTATTCTCTTCATGCATGATAGCTTGTTACAGAGGCCTTGCAGAGAGGAGACAGATGGCACTCTCTCTCAGCCCAATTTGGCTAAAAAATAAGCAAATAACGTTCTCTTCCTGTCGTCTTCAAATCCTATTATAATACTTGTTTACTAGAAACTTTCTATAAACTTCCCACTACTATCTATAGTCTGGGTTTCAATAGAAAATCCACGGAACTTCGCCACGAAATGCTTTAAGCGCTGGACCAAATCCTTATAGGCCTACCTGGCATTTTGGAACCGCGATGCCTCAGTGGTTGTGCGATCACTATTTGTGTTTGGGGTCCTCAGTTCGATATCTCCTCGTGCTATGTGAACTTTGTGTTGGACAAATATCGTGTGGGTGGGTTTTCTCGGGGTTCTCCCGTTTCCTTCCACTTTCTTCATTCATCAATTCTCTTATCATCCATTCGGTCTGAGTCAAAGTTGCCTAAAGGCCTTTAAATAACTTTAAAATTCAAAATTTAAAGGCACTTTTATTACAACAGAAAAATGCAAGTCAGCATTCTACAGTTCTAGTAGTATTAGTATTTTTTATTAAATATAAGTATGCGAAAACGGCCCCATCAATTATGGAGGATTATTTTCAGCCTTGATGTGAATAACTCGATCATATAGAATATCGAATCAAAAACATTGATAAATCAAACATTAAAAACTTATAGTTATGTATGTAGATAGAAATAACTTGAGAATAAATGAGAAAATTTCATCTTTTAACATCTATATTTTGAAAATGAATCACTCATACATTAGCGTTTATTTGTTCCTATGTCTTTACTCAATACAGTATGTAAATTAGCGGGGGTATGCCCAGAATCCTGTTAGGTAGAATCCCCCGAGGTGGTATCTAAAAACCATCCTAGTAGAAACCTTATTTTCTATTTCTACTTTTATAACAGAAACTACAGTATCTTTCAGATAATGAAGATATACTTCATATACGTAGTTTACTTTCATTAGATGAATAGTATAATGCTGGCCAACAATAGATACTCAGTCTTGTTTACATTGGCATGTACTGCACACCTTAGCATATTTCAATGTATTTTCCCAGAATATAATTTCTGATAACCAAAGTTCATATTACCTTAAAGTTCAGATTGCACTGCTAATAATGAATACTTCCTTATGAGTTCCGACACATAATTGTCTCTAATTATGCGTATTAAAATGCGTGCATGATAAAATACTACACCATTTTAAAGACAACTTAGAATGTCACAGAATCATAATACAAAATATTCTTTTAATTTGTTTGTTTTGTAGTCTATTTATCATATGAATAGCCATAGTCATCATGACAACGTAATCGTTCATTGTTTCAGTACTCATAATTCCCATATTACAGACCCCACCCTGGCAAATAAGTTTCCAACCTTGACAAAATTATTCTTCTTCCCTGGTAGGGATAAAATTTCCCCTCGTAGAAGATATTTCGGGAATTAGATAGAAAATCGGAACATTTTTGCCTGACAGAAGTTCAAACTAGTTTCATGGGAGTTACAAGAGTTAATGAACTTATACTTTTATCGCTCCTTCCGTTGCCATTGGAATTCGTAGTGCAGGTGTCCAGAAGTAGTGCAGTTCAATGCGAATGGTATGATTTAGTAACCACCAATTGGAAAACGGGACTGCATGTCTTCCCTCCCCCTCTCATGTTGAAATACGAGCGTTATGTTTTATCCCTTTCCTTCTGAATAAAAAGTTTAATTCGCACACTGACTAAACGCTACAGCATTACCGTACCTAGATGCAAGGATAAGAACTCGTTTGCGATATGAGAAAGTTCTGAATATTTTGAAACCTACTGAGAAGATGCTAAGAAACGGAATGCTGACTATGACAGCAGGACTTGCGAAACTCAATCCTGTAATTCTTTCTCACTCTAATCTGCAAGTTCAAACTCAGCACCTATGCATAATCTAGCTCTCTGCAATACATCAAAAAAAAAAAAAAAAAAAAAAAAAAAGGAATGTTGAAATAACCAGCTGACGACATTAGTGCAATGTCTTAATTATACATAGTAATGTCAAGGTTATCAAACCATTAAATATAGCTATTTCCCTCCGGGAAAAAGAACACTTGTGTTACGTCGACGTTTACATAATGATTTATTATTTCTTTCTATTTTATTTTTACAAGCCAAAGGTTCATATATTGTTTCAAATATCCACTGTGATTGTGACATTGACCGAGACCTTTCACAACTTGGTTGTGTTGTCCTCTTGTAAGGTTAAGCTTGTAGAAGAAATACTGATTGCAAAAGGAGTCAATTACTTGTAACTTATAAGAAGGAAACGTGTTCACAGAATGATCAAAGTAAATCGAATTGCGTTGTCTCGCACAAAAAAATTGAACAAGTATTTTTTTTTTACATATATACTGTATATATAATATATTATGTATATAAGTGGTTTTTACATTTGACTACTCAAGAAATAATATATATAGTTTGTTCCTATAAGATGCATATGTGCCAAATTATTACTATTATAAAAAATAGTAACTGTCTGGATGTTCTTCATTACTTTCCCCGGAATTAAAAATGAAAATTTGTTCGATTGTGAAAATGTTTATCAAAGATTGGTCACCGAATCTGCGGTTTCACGCTCGTATAAAACCCTCTTGTGGAGGTGAACGATACGAGTACCGTGGTACAATCTTAAACCAGGATTAGTGATATGTCGATATATCGATATCGAAGCTTGACGATACCTATGTTCGATAAACGGTATAGATATTCGATGTTGTCTAAATTGTTAATTCGATACCGAAAATACATCGATATGTAGCAGTCCTAGCTCACAAGTAAACATACTGATGGCAGCTAAAATATATTGTTTCTTTCATCATGCTTAGAAAGCCAAACTATGAACTCGCGAAAATTTTAGCCACTGGACACCGATTGCTTTCAGAGATAGCCGTGATATTAAATTAAATTTCTGTCTGTTCAGAGTGAACAAAAATCTGAATACAACCATGTATTTTTAAAACGGTTAAAGGAATCGAAAGTAAATACACATTAATGCGGACTAAATGGAGGTTCAAGTTATTCGATGCTATGTTTATCATGTCCGACATCTTGAAATCGGCCATACTGAATCTGAATTTTTCATAAATATGAAGAGAGTTGTGTAATATATATCAATCTGGGTTAGAATTTTACCAGAGATTATTTTGTGAAGTAAGTTTTGCCACACAAAGAAAAAAAAAACAACTGTTTGTTTGTGATTACCAAAAGAATGCTAGAATAGGACTCAAATAAAACTTTATTTTCTACCAGCAAAAGTTTCTTTAAATGAATTAAATTATAAAAACTGAAAAAGAAAAAGAAAACAAGTATAACAATCCCGAGCAGGAATAGAACTTGAGGCCCTAGTATTTTGGAGTCTGAAAAAATATCGTTACGGTACTACACGGATCTTCATTGAGCTGATTCACTGTAATTATATAAAAGCCAAGTTGGAAACTTTAATAGTTATATTAATATTACAGAATGGGATATTATTGCTTGTGAATTACAGAATTAAGACCATCAGTTAATAATACTAAATTATTTTGTTGTGGTTAGTTTTTTTTCTTCTTATTTCTGAATATTTCATATTCTTGTCACAAACGAATTTGAAACAAATTTAGTTTGTTTAATGAAACAAACAAGAATCTTAGTAAAGAAAGTCCATTCTGAGTTTTATAACGTATTTGTTACTCTGTCGTAGTATACGAAGAAACGCTTTAATGCGATATTTACTGTTGTAATAAAGCGTACAGTAGGCTTTACAGTACAGTAATATTGTATTTCTTTACAGTTATGATGTTGGAAATTTTAAGTTCTAAAAGTTTCTCCACTTAATTTCCATCAGCAAACATTGTGGTCTAGTCAGTAAGGTTTCGAGCTGCCAACTAGCCGACCCGATTCGAGTCTCCCTTGGGACCATCGTAATTTTTCCTTCACTCGTGCAAATCAAAGTGTTAAAACAAACTTTTGTCTAAACTTTGGGTCCTATTTGAACAAATATTTTTATTACCGGCAAAGAAGGATTTTCCTCTGTGTTCTTCTGAAAGATTATGTAATGTGACATGAGTATTGAGTAGTTGATTCAGAAGTCTGGAAATATCCTGTTTATTAAACAGTTAAATAAATAAATATATCGTTATTATTTTTACTACTTACTAGGTATTGAGAGCTATTTTACTAGAGGTATCACATTATGGATGCCATCTTGAAATGGTCCATCCCGAATATCTTATCCGAAATTCTTTACTAGAAAGAGATCCGTATGACATATCAAGTGTACTGAATTTTTATTAGAAAAAACGTGGTTAAAATGAATTTTTAAGTAACTTTTTCTCGCAAGTGATAATGACATGCGAACGTAGTGTGAACAAAATTCAATCATCTACGCGCAAATTTTACTTTTTCAATGCACTCATTTCCTGGAATTTTATTTCCAGGCCATTTCCAAACTCTTGAACCAAACATTGCATATCTTTTTTTTTAAATAAAAAATAAAAATATTTTAGAAGTATTGACAATGGTCCATCTCGATTATTACAAGCGCAATGCTTTCAAAATCGAAAAACGTCTGTGCCCCAGGTAGTATCTTGTTTTCGATAAAAAAAGACCATTACCGTATTCTCAGAAAATATTTTATTTTCTGCGTCGCCAGAAAATTCCTTAGTTTCCGTTTTCCGGAACTTTTCCGATTTTTTCAAAATTTTTATTTCCTGTTTTCCACTTCTCTGAAGCTTTGCAGTTCCTTCATTAAACTTTGTTTTACTGAAATTTACTTTTATGTGCTTACATCAAATTTAACCACTAAAATTCGTAACTAAACTAATTCAGGAGGAAATTTTTGAATGGTTTCTATGCGCATCGGGTCAAAGAAGCCTGGACCTAAGATCCAGAGCTAATGGAGCCCTCGTAAAGGAGTTTGACATGTTAGACGAGCAACATTAATTTGTTCCCTCATATTTGCAATTCATTTGGAAATGAATGCCAGTTTTGTACCATTTTTTTGGCACCAGCAATAAAAATTTATACCACATTTAGTAAAGATTGATATACGGTTCCAAGTGGGAACCACAAGTTATTGTTCGAACTCAATCTTAACGAAATTCACTCGGAAAAGAATGACAGACGTTGATTAAGGGCACGGCTGAATTTATGTTCTAGAATCAGGATCAACGGGGTCGGAAGAAACGGGTTTCGAGTGCACAATTTTTTTTCTATCAGTTAGTCTTTCACAAGTATTATCATCTAATCTTAGCCCCCTTAAATCTTAGGCTCCAGTCTAGATTCTTCATTGACCTATCTATCTTCCAGTATTTTCGTTCTTTTGGTGTATTCTTACATTGTTTTAGTGGGATGAACGTCCGCCACTGGCAAAAAGGGTTATGGACAGAGAGAGAGAGCTATTTGGAAAGTGCATTTGCCTATGGCCTGATATTAGAATTGAGCTTGTAACTTGACGAGTTGTACTGAGGGAAATAGAACACACGCAAACAGGATGAGGCACCGGATTTGAACTTGAGTCCTCCCAAATGAAAATCGAGGACGTTATATGCTCAATAGCATCACACGGCTTTAGTGACCATTCATAAATCAATATTCAAAACACTGGACAGTCTTCTCTCACCATTTTAATTCAATTATCTCCAAAAATTAACTTGTCATTACTCTATCGTCATATACGCTTATTCTTCCATAACAATTTTGCAATAAATTCAAGACACACGGAGAAAAAAAATCATTGAACGTTCAGTTGCAGGCAGCCAAATGTTCAGTTCCAGATGAACCTGCCGAACGTACGGCTATGGCAACTGAACATATTTAGTTAAAGTTATTTAATGAACGGAAACAATATGTTCAGGAAGCAGTGTACCAGACGTTATAGTGCCTGTTACTGGACTCATATAGTAAAACAGTATGGCGGGAAGGTGCTTACCAAACAATCTGGCTGCAGGTACTGGATAAGTTTAGTTGTGACAGCCAAATGTTTAGTTTATGAGACAAAGAAAACAAAACAAGGGCTTATTTCGAAAGTAGAAATGAAGAAAAAAGTTCATTTCTTAATTTTAAAAAGAGAAAACCAAATCGCTGGCCTGAGGTGAGATCGAATCCGATACCCTCAGAATATCCCTTCAGTGCTTTATCCACTAGACCATACAGCCCGATACTCGAAGACGGATTCCGAGTCGAGTGACGCTGCGAGCAACAGCTAGTAATAATAACAAGTTTCTGGTCCCACATACACAGGGAGCTTTGTTTTTAACAAATGTAAAGCACGTTTCCTCTTTTCATGTTTTACTACAAACACAATACATTTCTATATTCATCATCTCATGGAAGACGTTGTACGCAGTTGTGACTTGTGCGTATGGCTTCTAAACAGTGTTAGCAAAACTATCCGTTAACTGTTACTATTACTAATTCGCGTTCAGTACCAACCAACATTTTATTGAAGTAACAGCCACCAAGACACTCACTGAATATACTTTCCACTGGATGTATGGCTGCAGCAACTATAACCGCCCAGTTACGTTCTCCTCATTGGTGCCTGTTACTGCTTAGTAACAGCGTGCATAATACAATAGTAACTGGCATAAGACGTGTTCAATCAAACATCGTTCAATTCTTGGTACTATCTTGTTCAGTATTTGTTACTCTATGTTTAGTTTCGTTAAGTACAGCCCTTTTTACAATTTGTGTTTCGCTGCATGTACCATACAAGTTGGCTCTTGTACAGTTCGTAGTATCAGATATCTTGTTGACGGTAGCAGAAAACCGTTAACTTGGCCTGTTTAGTTAAAATTTATGGATTGATTTTTCTCCGTGTGTTTATTCATCTAAAAAAAATATGTTTAAAACTGTGTTACAATATCAAATTGCTTTACCTTCGGACTTTATTGACCGAGGCCGTTTTTGTCCTCGTGCACGGAAAGAAATAAAAGGTTACTAGCAACCCAAAAATGGGTTAATGTAACAGAGTGAGTTGGTAAATATAGAGCCTAATAAGTACAAGATTACCGCAACCCAGCTAAAAAGGTTAGATCCAGTTGGTTGATTTAACCCTCCACGTAGGTTATTTTAAAGGGTTATGATAAACATCTGTATTTAGTTATTTTAACCCATCCCAACGAAAATTTGTAAAAAAAAAAAAAAAAATTGGTAAAATCGTCTGGAAGTAAGTTATTGTTATGATTTACACTATATGTAGCTTATTATAGTTATCTTTGAAAAAAAGAAAAAATGCGGGCCGGGCTGGGACCTCATGCGTTGTAGTCCGAAGCACTAACGACTACACCACCGAACACATGAAGATTACGACCGATAATGCGTGTATTTCACAAGTTGCGCTACTGTGATATTCATTATATGAATCTCAATGTTGCATATTACACTTTCTCATCAATAGAATAGTAATAATAATTATATAGCACTACATTCCTAGATTTAGGGTTGCTAGATTACCTCCTAAGCTTTACCATAACGTTTTGGCGTTGGTACAAAACTTCCATGTGAAAGCCCTTCAGAGTTCAATGAACGCCATCTCGTATAGATGAGACTCGGTTCAGCTAGCCCTCATCAAGGTTAAAAAATAACTAATTCTCAGAAGGTTAAATTTACCTGCACATTAAACGGTTAGCATAACCGAGCAGTGGGTCAATCATGTTGTTTAAATTAACCGTGTTGTTGGTTTATTCCTTCTTGTACCAATCGTGTAGGTAACTGACTACCCACGAATTGGTTGTTTTTACCCTGATTTCTGTTAAACCTTTTCAATGGGTTACCATTTACCTACAGAATTAGGTACTTTCATGTCTCGAAAGGGTTGTGGTGAACAACCAGTAGGTTATGGGCAGCCCTTTTGGTCATCAACCTAGCAAAATCTTGACTTAGTTAAAACTTATTTCTTTACGTGTGATCCTATGACCAGGGCCATTTCAGACCTAGTTTTATTCTCTAGCTCTTTTCGACTGAGCTGTTTTGTCCTCTGGCCCTTTGGACCTGGAATTCTTTTGTCCTCTGGCCTTTTTGATCGAAAGCCTTCCCGACGTTCTCGGGTTAGTAACATTTGCAACTGGAAGTTAGTGATTAATGAAAACAATCTAACCTGACCATTTTCCAACTTATGTCAATGAACTGCGTAAAATTTCAAAAGGCGTATAAAATTCTAACCTTACTTTTCTAACTTTAGATTTGTAGGAATGGCAGCCACATTGTATACCTGTGTAAAGTGTGATGTACTTAATCCCTTTAAGATCTAATTTTCCAAGATTGCATAAGCTAGTTGCCAGGGTCTCTCTTCTAGCCTGTAATATAATTCTAGCGAGAACAAAGTAGCGGAATCTATAGTGGCGATATTTGCATATTAAGGAAAATGATATTAGTCCGTACATTTCAATCCATTTTATTGTAATATGTGGTCCATGAAGGTCTTAAAACTTGAGATGAGCGTAGGCAGTAGCTGAGACCAATCAAAATGTAAATGCACGCAGATTTTAATAGAATAATCTTCAAGATATAACTACGAAATTACTTTGGTTTTCATGAACTTTAAAGGAAAATTCCATTTGATGTAAGCTTCTGAGAATTTAATCGATTTTCGGCCACTTGCATTTTCACTTTGAATACTTTACACTTCATACAAGGTGCATTATCACAAACACACCTTTGGAAAGTCAAAAATGCCTCTTTGTTTGGGCGAATTTTTGCCTCAAATGAGTTACAGAAAGTCTACGCATTCAAAAGTGATCGAATACACCAAAAAGTAGAAAAAGCAAAATATTTAATGGAATGCTCAAAATATATACAATATATAAAGAAAAAGCAATTGAATAGATGAAAATAGATATGAAATAAGCACGTTAAAATAGTTTAGAAAATAAAATAAAATACAGTATACATATATAAAACAAAGCTGTATAAAAGTTACTCCTCCGGGCCGGATTTGAACCAGCGACCTATGGATAACTATTTACTTTATTATCAACTACAGTCCACCGCTCTACCAACTGAGCTACCAGAGGAATCTGAGTACTTAAGCAAATGTAACGATAGTAACCTCCCGCACAACCAGTTACGTGTTAATGAATAGATGAAAGGTTTCATATCAAAAGGGACTAAGAGCCAACGACTTTTTGTTAACATGGCATAAAGAAAACAGAAATTGGGGTCCAGTCACCCCCTCACCCCTTCTGCGGGTGTCGAATCGAAAAACTAAGATAGCCATTGCTAATGAATTGATAAGTCATGCCAAAGCTGCCCGCTTGGAGGTAGTCAACCCGGCAAACTACATTGTGGTGTGGGTTGCTCAACCTGCAAGGATATAATTGACATGATCTATTAACTGATTTTATATACACACTCTTCCCCCACCGCTGAGGGTTCTAGGAGTTGATTAAATTTTATTTATGACCTTTAGGCGGGTGCTAGGAGTGTCTTGCTTCTACAGCAATTCCTTCCATGTTCTAAGTGATATGTGTATCTTGTTTGGTTGAAATTGGTCAAGGCGTTTCAGAGTTATGCTGTAACACACACACAACCATCCATGCATTTATACAAATTACTAATAGTCCCATTGGGTGAGTACCCTAGTCTATAGATGAAGACGAAATGAATTTCTTTTATGGCGGTAACAGTACTATGGCTTACGCCCGTCAACTACAATATGAAATTTCAACCATGCATTAGATTAAAATATATCCACCCCGTCCCGAAGTATTCCAGAAAAATTATAGTCACCTTAGATTCGAAATCAAAAACAGCTCTAATCAAAAAATAATTTCCTCACAGTTAACACTATGCCCAGAAACAAATAATAATGCTTTGCTATCATCATCGATATTGGTTACGGAATTCATTGTGTTATTCATATCGTTTCTTTAATTAAAAGCTACAAAAAGTTCTGCGAGACGTGTCTTCTGTTGGAAACGATCTTGTGGGAAAGAGTAAATATTTACAAAACATTATAACCACTCAAGTCACACAATTTATTCTTGATACAACACAAATGCTGTAAAAGAAAAATGTCAGTGTGTCATATACTCAAGGGTATACAATAGTCATTGAAGAGTCCTTGCCCTACGTCGAAGAAATCCTACTTTAGCGACTATGTGTAGTAGACAAATACAGATATTTTATTAATCTGTATGGCTATCGCGATGGCCTCTAAACGATAAGGCCCAATGAGAACCTATCGACGATCATTTCTGATTGTTTAAAAAAACAAACATATCGCATAGTGTTGTTAAAAATAATTAACAATTGCAATATTGTAGAAGTACAATTTTAAACCGCTTTCGGCGTGCTACGATCTTTAATTAAATGTTTATCATACCAAGAAAGTTAGTTAGAAAGTACGTTACGAGATGGAGCAGGCTTCCACTACAGTATCATCAATGTAATATACTGATTCAGCTAAAACAAAAAACTGTTAATATCGTATGTTCTATGCATCTCGTCTCTTGACTTTGATATTGAATATCTTGCTAAATCTCCACGAAATTAAAACTAGTATACTAATGCGACGATGTATATTAATGACAAAAACCGGAAGGAGAACAATAAGCGATATATGGATCAAAAACAATTTTGAAACATTAAATAGTTTTGGCGGCCATGGTGCTGGTGCTTGTGGTCGTCGGTTCAATCCCTGCTCATGCCACGTGGACTTTGCGGTGGATAAACTTCGTGTGCATGGTTTTCTCGGGGTTCTCTCGTTTCCTCCCACTTTCTTCATTCCACCAATCATCCCATCAAAGTCCATTTGGCCTAAGCCAAAGTTACCTAAAGGCCTTATAATTAGAAGAATAAAACAACGTAGCCTATGCTACGAAATCATTTATTTCGAGATTACGTGTATGTTTTTGACGAACATGCAAAAACATTCATGTGCGAAAATAGCAAATATATGCATCACTCTCTGCTCTGGAACATTGTTCATGCGACCAACCACTGCACTGTTCACATCTCATTCAAACTTTACATTAATCCTCTGTCCATTCTCCGTCGCAAACAACATCCTCCTCAGTCGGTGTATGAGCAGGTAGAATCCTCATTGTTGAGAAGTCACCACGTGACTGCGACCATGGACGCGCCTGCTAAACACTCAGTCGCTCCCTCAGGATAGGTGCCATGCTTGCCTTTTTTGGTTTGTATTAGATGATTTCACGTCACAGGGCTCGTTCTCAGCCTCTTTGAATAGATTTGTGTTGTTTTCACGCAATTGATTCCTGTAGATGCATTTCGTACGGTGATGACGTGCGTATTGCAGCAGGGGAGGATTCGTTTCTAAGTTTTCTCCCTTCCATCATCTGCCATAGCTTTTACTCTAAAATGAAAACAAAAACGCTTACTTCATCTCACTCAATGTATTCTTCTAAAAAGCTAGGTCCTACGTGGGAACACGTGAGGGGATCGACATTGGGCACGATATTCTCTTTTTACACGTGGCGTTGTCACGTAACGTGTCACACATGGTTAAAAACACACATTATCTGTTATTACATTTTGATTTCTATTATTACTAAAGAGGTAAGAACTCTAAGCTATTTAATAGTGACGTGATAATTATTTAAATTCGGAGTACAGATGTCTTTGGTGGCAGGTTCGCGAACTAACGTATCATCAGACAGACCCGGAGTGGTAGCCTGAAAATGTTTCGTACTATATCTGGGGCATTGTATTGGAAGTTCGTTATATAGATTTCTCTACCCTCCTACTTGATCGTTGAGTTTCGAAAGAATGTTTATACAGTCAATTCCACATCGATACCTCAGTTAGAAGAAAAGATATAACTGTAAAATCGATTTCCAATATCTCGGACGAAGGACTAACATGGTACTTAACATTCATAATGGTATCTCAGTTACGTCGAAAAATTGTTTTCCATATGGATGCTAGCATGGGCGGATTTAGGAGAGAGACCGTGGGGAGGGGGGGGGCTATTACTTTAAAAGCTATCGTTTAGAATGAAACATTTAAAGTCATTCTGATTGCCCCCCCATACCCTCTCATAAATCTGCCCATGGATACTTGACAATATATAGCTGTAAAATCATTTTCCAAGATGTTGATCGAAATAATCAAGTGACCCGGAACATTGAAAACGATACATCACCTGAGCAGAAAATCGATTATTCCATTTCGATAACTCAGTTATTAGACTGTAAAATCATTTTCGATAATAGTGCCCGAACAAAAGTTAATAACCGTCTTTTCCATATCGATACCTCAAGTTGAAGCAGAATTACAGCTATAAAACCCATTTTCAACATGGCACTCGAAAGGGTCAAATTACAACTGAAATGTTAAAGGATTCTTAACTTGACTCGGACATTGTTTATTAGATATTGATCATGCCCATTACAAGCCTTGGTATACTTATAGAACGATTTTTATAAGATTATGGTCGAAATCCTGACTTTCACTTCTCCGATTAGCCCCATATGAGTTCGCAAACATAACTAAATTTAATATTTAAACCTAATGAATACATACTTAAAATACTTAAAACCCAAACGCCACTTACCATTCCCATGCTCATTGAATACAGAAGTATTAAAAGGCAAGATAACGATCAACAGTGCTTTTCAAATAACATTCACAAATCACACCTAAACACTCTACCCACTAGCTAATATGCTCATTGGTTGGAGTCAAAAGTATTTGGTAGGTATCCCAAGACACTGAGGTGTTTTGTACATCGTTTCATGTTGTTTTTTGTTACAACTAAAACATGTAGATATTGAGATCCAAACTAATGATTAATTTAAATATTTAGAGCAATATCTTGATAGATAATTAATTTAATTGTAAATAGAAGAAATTCCACATTGCATATTTGGCCTAAACTGGTAAACTGAGAAGTGGAATCGCAAATATCGATAGGCACAGGAAGATTGGTGATAAGTATACGGACGTCAAATATCTTGATGAAGTACAATTAAGTAAAGATGATTATTTCTGCATATGATTGGTGCTTCTATTCTTTATTAAGAACATTTAGCTATCAGGTTATCCATCATTTTTGCTTATGAATGTTATGCTACCCAGTTATAAGTCAACATGGCTAATAATATTTGATCTCGGTTGCGTAAAGCGGCTAGAGTGTAGATACGCTTTGATAGTTTTGTTGAATTATCTGAGTTAATTAAATCTAGCCTAAACTGAGCTACAGCACTAATTCTAATTTATTATTGGAATTAAAGCTGATTAAAAAAACAGTAATGGCTCAAATTGAACCGGAATTGCGTATGTCAAGTCCCGAATAAGCACGCTTCTTGTTTAAAGAAAAAGGCATTTTTGATTTTCGCATTTTTGTTCCTCACTTTAAATTATTCTTTTCTCCTGTTAATTTTAATAATTCAGGAGGTATTTCCTAATAAATTTTGTTTCGTTGATATTAAGCGCTTTCACTTGGAGAGTTTTGTTTGTTAGCTTCTTCACCGCTTTTAGAACAGCTTACGCCATAACTCATAACAAGGAACAGTTAGTTCTAAGCCCACGAACAAGAACTCGGAAATGGAAAGCCATTTTAAGAGTCAAAACCGAGATTTATCTCCACGGCTACAGAGCGGAAACCACCTTCTCAAAATATATTACGAATTGATCTGCAGACTTTATGAGCGGTTTTTCTTTGTCTTTGTTGTAAACAAACCAACAACGGAAAAAACTCAAAACTGAAGTCTGTAGGTAGAGGTGAAGTAATCTCGTTTTGCGGTATAAAATGTCATGTGATTTTCATGATCAGAAAACGTGAGACTTCTTTCTTTCAAGTCTAACAAAAGTATAAGCAACATGGCGATAAAATGGCAGGGGAGGCGCACTATTTAGTAATAAGGGGCATTGCATGTTTATCTGTGCACCTGCACTTTACCTTGCATTCACCAAGCGACCGTAGCTCAGTTGTTAGAGCGTTGACTAGGTATTCAGGAGATCCTGGGTTCGATACCAGAGGCCGCACATTCAGATTGAGGATTTTTCAGGGTTTCTTGTCAGTCACAGCAGGAAAATGTTGGGATGGTATTTCAACTTAGGCCCTGGACGAGTGGAAGATTCCTTCCCGTATCCTTTATCCTACCATGTCCCGCCTGAACCATAGATGCCTACAGGCCATAAATAAATTCAGATTCTGCCTTGGATTAGGAAAGTTCGATGTTCGATTAGGACGCGAATCGCTGCTCTAGTGATTCTTAAAGGGTGCGTGGATGTACCACAAACAAAAAACAAAAGAAAAAAAATTAAAGTGATAACTAAAGGAAATATGAAATAACGGGTGATGTTTTTAAACATTATTTATTAATAGAAGAAGAAGAAGTACACCTTAAGTAATATAAACTAGAATAGATGAAAATATTGAGTCAATAATTATTTCATTTTGTGAAATACAGGCGAATTAACTTTAAGACAATATGGAGTCGAATGGCAGACACATTCTTGATCTACAGAAAAAAGTATTCTTATTTCCTATTTTCATGTTCGTCAGTACTGTAATTCCCGCACACTAGAAGCTCGTCTGAAACTTTATTAACGCCGATAGGGCACCTTCTGATAACAATGGGGACTCTAGGAATTTGAATTTATTTGTGGCTTCTTTGCAACGCAACGTAGCGCAATTTTGACTCTCTCCTGGAGAGCTCTCAGAATTGAAGTAATTTTACTATCCAAACTTGAGCGGACAAGTTCGATGAGTCAGAAAAAGCGCAACCAGATACTTCTTTTTTTACCAGTGGAGGACAACTGTGGAGTTTTTCTTCCAATGGAAGCAGAGGCGTCATTTAGGAGGAAGCGGAGGAGCAATTAACCCCCCAATCTGAGTTTGAGAGTATGAACGCATTTAAACGTAAAAAAACGTAAAAAAACGTAAAAAATGTTAAACACCGACATAAAACATACTGAAAAGCAGGTGCGTAGAAACAAATTTTTTGTTGGGGGAGCAAATCCAGACACCCCATATATATATATATATATATATATATATATATATATATATATATATACACACAGGGGTTGGACAAAAAATCTAAAACGTTTGAAAAAGTGTGAAAATCATACCTAGTATGGTGTGGGGCCTCCTTTTGCGTCCAAAACAGCTTGGATCCGACGTGGAATGGACGTATACAGCTCCTGAATCGTGGTGTGTGGAATGTTGTACCATTCTTCCTCCAAAACATGCTCCAGTTCCTTAAGGGATGATGGTGGAGGGTAATGAGACCGAACACGCCTTTCTAACACAGACCACAATGGCTCAATGATGTTCAGATCTGGTGATTGTGGGACCCAGGGGAGGTGTGACAGCTCCTGGTCATGCTCCTCAAACCATGATTGCACCGTTTTTGCAGCGTGACAGGGTGCCAAATCATCTTGGTAGATGCCATCATCATCCGGGAACAATGTGTGGGCCATGGGTAGAACCTGGTCCTCCAAAATGGCCTCATACGCCTTAGCATTCATCATTCCATGCAGGGCTATGATGGGACCTGCAGAAAACCACGATATCACTGCCCATACTGTAACAGAACCACCCCCATGCTTTACAGTTGGGCACAGACAGTCTGGATCATAGGCCTGCGACGGTGTTCTCCATACGTAAACACGACCGGTTGTTGGAAACAAGGTGTAGATCGATTCATCGGAATACATTACGTGTTTCCACTGATCAAGCGTCCACTCCTTGTGGTCCTTGCACCACTGGATACGCCGCTTCGCATTTACTGCTGTGACCAGAGGTTTGGCGATCGCGACCCTGCCATGAATTTTCATTTTATGAAGTTCCCGTCGCACTGTTTTTGATGAAACCGGGTTCTGTAGGCCGGAATTGAGTTCAGACGTAATTTTCATTGCAGTGGTCTGCTTTTTAGCTGCTACAATCCGTTTTAATGCCCTCCTGTCCCTATCGGACAGGATTGTCTTTCGACCACCGTTGTGCTTTGCAGACGTTGTATGCCCATGCATTGTGTATGCCTTCGTGACACTGGACACAGTGCCTGTCGATACCCCCACAATGGTCGCCACTGTTGTCACTGAAGCTCCAACCAGACGGGCACCAACGATCATGCCTCTTTGGAAGTCTGTCAGGTCGCCCATTTTACTGCACCACTTGCACACCACGACACTCACAGGTGAACTGGCCAACTGGGTACTGCTGAAGGAAGAGGAGGTCCACATGACACATTGAAAACAAAACACGATCGGCTAACCGCAACACGTGGTGTACAGTGGCAGGCCACACTTACTTGTCCTGTTTGACGTGTTTTTAGATTTTTTTGTCCAACCCCTATATATATATATATATATATATATATATATATATATAT
>JAGDQP010010384.1:1305-55960 GCA_022664845.1 Lepisma saccharinum
CCCCAGTTAACGTTAGTGAATCGCTCTAAATACTAAAATACAAAGTCTTTTTTATAAGACTTTCGTTTAGTGGAATGCCATAAAGTTTCCACAAAACTGGGAAAATAAAAATATTTGGTGCATTTTTCCAGTAGTCAAACAAGGATTGTCCACATTACCAAACCAAGAAAGAAGGCTTTCTTGTGCATGCCTTTGTTCTGCGAACAGTAAGTTTCTGGTGAGTTTCGAAGGACGCACCTTACATACTTTAATAAAATGGACTCCAAAGCACTCTATTCACTGACCCGCCCTCCTTTGGGACTTCAACCCATGACCAAGTGCACAGAAAGGGAGCGCGATAACTAGTCGACTAGTGCTTTATCTTACAAACTAAAATAAATCATTTTTACATTGTGTAATGTTATGTGGGAATGTAAGTTTTATACTCGTGCACCTAACTGCATATAAATAACAAATGAATTTAAAGTGTATAACATTACACCAAAAATTTTTTAAATTATTGGAGTGAATTAAATAATGTAAATATCTGGATAGTACGATTTATTAAAGTTCTTACATCCTTTTTCACTGTTTGTTTGGCAAATATTCTTTCGGGAATATAAATTCGAGAAAATAATCTGTACCATTAACCTTTGATTGACAAAGGAGGTAGAAAAGGTATATATTATTATTTTTCTATTTATACTTTGCTTAGTTTCACAAAACATTGATTATTTTTTAATGCAAGTAAATAAGTTTGATGCTGGTATGAAAAATACTGCTTCCTTCTGCATTTTACAAATATCTCCACAGTCAATACTTTTTTCTAAGAAAATTTGATCTCTTAGGCACGGGATGAAAAATCAGTCTAAAATATATATACATAATATAGTTTTCATAGGATATATGTTTAAAAAATAATAAACTAATCTGAACTTTCTTTCAGTTTATTGTGTTTGTAAATGAAGGGCAATGTTTTGTGCTAACTAGCAATGAAGCATTTTATCAATTATTAGAAGTTATGTCTTATGGTATCGTTTTGCTTGTGACTAATTTCATTCTTTTGTTGTAACATAGCCAAGGGAAACATTAGAAATAATACACAGAAATAAATAATTTTAATCAGAGAGAAGCATAAGGTGAGATGCGCATAATTTTTACACACTTTTGATGCTTTGTTTGATACGTTAAAAAGTGTATTGTTTGAGATGACGTTCATAATTACATTCCGTTAAGCAATTCGTTGAATCATTTGAGTTGTTTGGGCATATCAATAACTTTTTTCTATTATGCAATAAAACATTTCGTTTCAGAGACAAATTTTGATGCAAAAAATTTCTGCAAGTAGCTCACATACGAAATATGTGATACTTACTAATATTTGGTTTTCCAGAGTTCTTGTAGTGCGTTGTTCTTTAATATGTTTTGAAAATCGTTTATTATATGAAACAAATTTAGAAGGGAAAAGATAACTATTTAGTTATAACCTGGTAGAGGCTTTATAATGAATTTGAATTCTTTTGAGTTTGTTTCAAATAGGTTATGGATTTCGCATATATGTTCCTCTAGCTTGTAATAAGTTGTTATAAAAGGGTCACTCGAAAAAGAAATATGTGTTAATGTGACTATTTTGCTCTGTGTCAATATTCAAATTCACCAAATTGATGTGATTATTTTCAATGTTGTGTATTTACACTGCCACCACATTGCAATGTTTTGTGCATAATTGCAAAATATCTCCTGCGCATTCGAAAAGTTTTATTTCTGAGCATAAATAAACATCATTAAAGAAAGAAATATTCAAATATGAAACAAGTCTGTAAGCAATAAAAGGTGACGCAATATGAAAAACCTAAAATGTATCGTTACTTATTTGCATCGTGCGATTTGATAGCTATGCTTCATGACAGTGGAATAAAGAACAATATAATCAACTGTGTTACCTCAACACGTTCAACAGTGTTGACACAGTGCTCATAACATTCCAAGGAAACATACCTACATAGTACCAACGATGAAAGGGAATTGATGTACATGACATAATAAATAAAGGTATGTTTTAAAATTGAAAATTAATGTCATTCCGGACTTGCCTGCTTTGAGAATATATATATATTTTTTCTGTGAGTCGACTTGTTATTCTGAAAATACTTGAAATATCTTACGTTAGGGGTCGGCTGCAGTGGCCGAGTTATTTAATGCGTCACACTAGCGTACAGAAAATTATAGGTTTGAATCCACCCTGGGGGAATATATGTGTTTATGGACTTCTTAACTGTTTATACCATCAGGACTAGCCTAAGAACTAAAATATCCTAAGCTATTTTTTAAAAAATCTAATGTTGAAATTGACCTGTGCAATATATAATTCGCAATGCTGTGAGAACAAAAAAATGTACACCTGTCACTTTCTCTGGTGTTTGTTTAACACCATCATTTAACACAGAGGCAGTGTTGAATTAAAACCGCAAACATCAATACAACGTCAAACAAGAGGCACTCAGTTGCCTATCGGGTCAAGTCCATTTTCATTGGAAAGTCGGTTTACCTATTTAAATGGATATGAAAGTGATCATCTTTCATTTGACACAAAGATTTCGACCTCGTTCGATCTACTGCCTCTAGATGGCACCATCTGCCTTGATAACTCATGAATTTGGTGTATTAAACTACAGATATGAACTCTAAAATTGCGTTCCTGTTAAATTTATAAAAATGGACTTGGCCCGATAGGCAACTGAATGGCTCAAAAGTAGCAGCATTCAACACTGACTCTGTATTAGTACTGTAACACAGAGTCTGTGTTAACCCGTAACACCAAACACTATATGATGTGGTAGTCATTTTCGGACCACTACTTTGTGTTGGTGTGTAGTGTAACCATACATATCTAAGGTCTGAACCTGAAATGAAGTGAATTATGCTTAGTATTGTAATACTATAGTACACTCGATCACATTTGTTGGACAGTTTGATAAAAATAAAACAAACTTATAATTTTCATCTCATTTGATGTCTCAATTTATAGCCATTTTATCAACGATTTTCAGTCAGAACAATATCATGCAATAGCCAGACAGGAGATGAAACACTGTCATAATCAAGGTGTATTTTTGAACTAGTGAATTTGATCGTGAACGTCGCAATTTGCACATTGTCGCATGAGTCATTTCGAGGTAGAAAATGAAAATGATCACATCACAAGTGTTGCATTCCTATTTTAAAAAAAACAATTTCAACAAAAACAAAATATTTTAAGGCACAATCTGATTATGCATAGCACAAATAATAGTACCGTATTATACTGTTCATGCCAACTTTGCAGAACTCAGAGTTTCTTTTTTTCAAATTATTTAAAGTTATTTGATAAAATTCGTTCAGATTAAAATCGACATCGTTATCACTAAATAAACACTGGGAAAAGAGACCTAATACTAACTTATTCTGGAAACCACAGCCATATGAGACTAGGAAGAAATGTTACTTTACTCTTGCTAAATGTTAATGGCAGCTTATTACACATTTGGAAAGTAAAATTATTACAAGTACATACATTATGTGGAACTTGTTCTAATAGAAAGATAAAAATACCTTTTCAATGGTGGTTACATAGTTTAGTAACTTTTTAAAACTCTTTTTTTTTTTACAGACAAATGAGTTTCTTGTCTCTCAAAGGAGGATACGAAATGGTAGATGTGAGTGTGGCAGATATAAAACACAATTACAGTTCGCTTGTTATAAAAAAAATGATTTAAATGAGCATAAGACATTAAAAGTAAAATCATTGACAAATATAATATTAAGTACGTACATGCCATTTGGATAATATAAGCAAATCTTTTTTTAGATTGATACTTTTGTTTTGACTACCTTAACTTCTGGTGTATTATTTCTAGTACTAAATCATAATATTGTATAACACAGGAGTATTTGCAAGTTGCAGATATGTACTAATTTCAACATACGATAATGAGATGGAATAGATTATATATATATATATATCTTCGTCTTTGTAGTCAAGTCCTGAAAAAGTGCTTTGGCACGAAGGAAATTATTGAAGAAATACTTTTATAAAGAATACTTATGAAACTGGAGTAGCTGATGAAATAGTATAACTTAATTATAATTTTTAACTGATAAAGTTATCGTGGTTGGTATGATCTGGGGTATTATAAGATATGGAGATGATTAGGTAATAAGACTTAAGTAAAGATAAATGTATAGATGATCAATGAATAGTTTTGACAGTTTTATTATTTTAAGTACCAGTGCTATTAACAACCTCTTTTAAAAGTTCGTGGTACTAAAGGAGAAATAGTGTGTGTGTGTGTGTGTGTGCAAGGGTTGTCGCTTCTTGTACAATGATGTATATACTGTGTAGTTGGTCTCAAAGTATAATTCATTTGATTCTTCTTAGAAGTTGGATACAGGTAGTCCTTGCATTTCATGAATGATAAATTTAACGAATATATCATATCAATCTTATTTTTATGGCTGCCCGATATTCTCCACAGACTTTCGTATTATTGAAATAAAAACTTTACAAAACACTTTTTTTTTAATTAGAACTTTGTCTGGATGTATTGCTCAGAAGAATAGAGCTTTGACAGAAGGAGTACTCTCTTCGTAATAAAGATGGAGAAAAAAACAACTGTGATAATAATTGGAGTTCAAGCTGTCTTCTGTGTACAAATATTTGCATAGAGAATATTTAATGATGGTCCTGGTACTCCACAGTGAGATATGAGATAGCTGCTTCCTATAAAATCTCTTTATATATATAAAGAGATTTTCTTTATAAAGAAGAATACACTTGTTCATGCATTCGCTTTTTCTAGTCATGTGTGAGGTTACTTTAAAAAAGTGGAGTTTTTTTTAAAGTAGTGTGAACCCCTCGCAAATAGAGGTGGAATATGTTCAAGGAGGGGGGGAATCACCGGGTCGCTGGCCGTCGTCCAAGTGACCTCGTGAAGTCTGGCGCCGAGTATTGGGCGTTCCTCGGTCTCCAGCGATGACAAAGTGGTCCGACAAAACAGACTAAGCTGGACGGGCGGCCTTCATTTACAAGAGTTGTTAAGATAACCAAGCGATCAAGACGCACTTATCCACCACACCTGAACTGCACTTTTATTTCTTGTTTTGCTCTTTTTTTCTTGTACCATTTCATGTTCCCACTACAAATGTTTTTTTTAAGACTACATGGCGACTCAACCACATACTTTTGCATGGAATGCATGAAGTTATTTTGTTATTGTCATGGATTCAGTAATATTGAACACACGTACACTGTTTATTAATTTTTTTGATTATTAACTTATATAAAATATGCACCTATATATCATTCGACACACGCCCATAGCTTCACGCATCATGCATGCATACCCGGTTAGACAACTGAGTACAGTATGTTTACACAAACTGAGTTCCAAATCACATACTCCATGGGGATATTAAAAAAAAGAGAAAGAAAAATGGTAGAATTTGTGCTTAAGGTTTTGTAGAATGGAATGTCAATAATTAGCAAGAAACAAATTACTAAGTAACTTACTTTTTTCTTTTTGTATTTTTATCTTCACATGAACGTAATATTACCATTCCAATGCTATTTTTGCCTTCGTTCATAGCACTTATTCTTTTCCGAGGAAGGAAAAAGTATATATGTACATATATATATGTATAACATTTATATACATATGTTTGGACATAATCAAGCACCGAGACGTAGTTTCGAGTCACACCTTTAAGTCACAAGTTCAGCCTATTTATCTCATTTGGAAATTATTGGAAGTTTAGCTAAGATGTACACGTGAGGCAGTGATAAAAATCACAATTTTACAGGGGCTTATCGATCACAATTTAGAAATATGAAAATGTCCCCTGTATTGAAAACATTTTGTATCTTCCCTTAAATTCGGAAAGGACCTCTTTTTGTTCTTTTGACCTATGCTACATGAAAGATAATTATTCGATTTTTAGAGTCCACAGTTACGGGACATTACCTAATTACGTGAGAAACAATATTCTTTTAAAAATTATTATTGTTATTATTATTATTAATAATATTATTATCGTTAAAAAATTGACTATTAAGTAAGTTTAGAAATGACTATCTTAAGTTTAGACAATCTGGGAAAAAACTGACTAGGGCTATCCTTCTGTTATATATTCGTCATGGCTTGAAAAAATTCCTTATCTTTAAGGACGATATTATTTCTTGTGGAATTACAAATTTAATACCATCACTCCTTTGTTAGTGACAGCATTCACAGTCTTTGGACATTAGAAAGAAGCAATACATATAGGAGACGCCATTGAGCAAAAAATTCTCAAATAATAGCCTCATAGAAACTTTAACCTAACTTGCAACTAATATATTGAACATTAGCAATCATTACAAAACCATCTTCTCAAACATCTTTATAAACAGGCTGCACAGCACCAGTTTTTACTAGTCTTTCAGCATGACATCCTTGTTGAACAATTTAAAAGCGGTTTTACTATTCGCTTCACAATTTGAGTAGCTGTGAAAATTTCATTGGTTTAAGGAACATTCGGTGGGAGATGTTGATGTTTTGATTACCTTAGTAATTTCGAAATTAGTTTTAGATTTTATTGTCTTTTTTCAAAGCAAGGAGTCATTCCTTATTTATATAGTAATAATAATAATAATATATGTATATGCATACCTATATATACATATATATATATAAATGAAAATATATATGCACATATATTTATTCATATACATACATATAATTAAAAACATCCATGTGGGACACAGAGTTCATCTCATGTTTCCCAAAAGAAGAGAAATTACTATCCATCAGGTACTGAAAAGAAAAAAATTACTTAAATAATAAAATTAAGAACCTATCTTATGAATACTTATAACAGTAAAAGAACTCACAGATTTACAATTATGTACATTAACATTAAGGAAAAAGTTAGGAGCACTCTGCCTGATGACTCCTGGGTGATGGTTCACTTCGAACTAACAACACTCTTTTAATTTTTCAAAGATGGAGAACATCAAAATTTTGATATCAAGGGGAGCCAATATGAAAACACGTTGGCTTTGTACACATTCACATTACAGTTTCTTACCAGCCTCATCTAAAATATTGAGGAAAGAAAATGTTGAAAAGCAGAAACAAGTATAAAATATTTAACTAATTCGAAACTGCTTGAAACACTTTAAGTGAAACAAAATCATTCTCAATAACGCTACAAATTATCTGAAAAGGCAAGAATAATTATAACAGTGAACCTTCTACACAAGCGCTTTCTTATGTAAAAATGGAAATCACACTTCTTTGTGCAGCACGGTTCTCACTTTGAGAACCCTGCGCATACACGTGATCACAGACAACAAGTGGCTTAGTGGAGGTGTTCTTTATAGTCTTCGAGGCGTTCTCAGGAAGATTGCACTCCAGGCACGCTGTTCTCATGAACGCCAAACCAGCCACAGACTTGTGAGAAATACGATTAATTAAACCTCGGGGGAATTAACACCCCACTTTAGTTGTCTATGGACATCCGCATTCGTCTACTACCATCTTAGGCAAATCACGTTTAATGATATTTTCGTCCTGATCGAAGTATATGAGAGACATGGAGGAAAACTTTGTTGGAGCACAACAAGGCCGCATCTCCGTAAGTTTGTCTACTTTTCTGTATTCTTCAATGACAGTCGTATAGTAGTTTAAAAATGTATCAGGAGTCCTGTCACAGTCACCTCGACAATAATTAGCATAGTATCCTTCTGGAGCTATTATCCAATTGTCCCACCCCAGATCTTTGAAACTAACAAAGAACCTCTTTTTGCAACACTTCCTCATGTTTTCACTGCATTCGAGAGCTCTTCTTCGCACTCGTCTTGTTACCACAGGATCAGTATGGAGCACAAGAAATGGTCGATGTGACGTATCATCTCGTCGTTGAAATAAAACAGTCTCCACAAACCCACAATTTCCTGTGCAGTCTACAAGCAAAGTCAGTTTCTCCCTGCTGGACGGCACTGAGTACCACTTCTGAACAACTGAAGTGACATCAAACCTTTTCCAACCAAGCGTACTTAAAGTCAATGATAGTGATGTATCAAGTTCCATGTGGATTTTCTGAAAGAATAAGAAATATATTACTGATCTCAAAGAAACAATAAGACAAGTTTTTGAGAAATTATTTATAAAAACAAATTACATGATGCTAATTCCAATGAAGATATACTATGTCACAGGTATAAATTGAAATACCAGAAAGATAAACCACAAATAAGTTTGATAAACAAGGAAGCAGTATATTCTGAAGGTAAAATATTCATTAAATACAGAGTAGCCGTTTGTAAAAATCCTCAAGAAATGGAACAAATCTATTTGTTATGTCTGAAGTTCCTTGTATATTAACATCATCCGTAAATCAAGAGTATTTATGTTTCTTTTACATAATGACTCTTAAGTCCGAAAACAACAGTTCATTTTTAAAAGATTTGAACAAATTCATCTAAACGTTATTGTATAGAAGACGCTACCTGTAAGAAGGGTAATGACAAAGGCCACACTTGTAATGAGAAAGGCCATGCTAAACGTAGCCCGAAATTTTTATGTAGGATCGATGTTTTGTGATATGTGGATTTGGCCTAGAATTTTACTAAATGTACCTTGATAAAATTAGTATTGTCTCTGAGAGGTAATTGGATGCGATATTGGTGCGGAGTTGCTGATGCAAAAGTATTTTAAAAACTCATTTCTTTTTGAAACTGTTAAAAAATAAAAAATAAATACCTCTAACGTGTACTGGACTGGCGGTGCTTACCTGTCAGGAGTATAGTCTGTATAATCTTATATCTTACCTGAAACTTTTATATACGCGTAGATAGTGGGTCATTAATGGAAAAGCACCGGGAAAAAACAATAGAGTTGAATCAGTGGATGTGTTTACTACCAATATGACTATCTGAACGGTAGCTGCATTGAGTGGCGACTGAAAGAACTATCTTGCATGGTCATAGATATGGCGTGCCGAAGCGGGCTAATTATAGCAGTTAGTTGATTTCAATACCAACAGACGCAGAGAGCGCTATGTGCACTTAGTTCCTCTAAATTCCAACAGATTCAGTTCAGGAAAATGAAAATGAAACTATGATGCGATTTCATACTTTCATGCGTTTCATACGTATCAGCTTATCCCATAAGTAATGTAGTATTTTTCCACGGTGAGGAAAAGAACGATAACTTACCTGGAACACTACCGTTAGTCAGGAAAATAGTCCATCGGACTCCCCAACACGATGCCACCTATCAACCAGTTGTATGAATACCTCGCTGAAAGAATTCATTGGTTTTGGAAGCAAAGAACTGGATCACTGTTCGTCGTACGTCATACTCATTTTGCAATGTTTTCCCAGAAAGATGGTTTGCAGGCTGCGAAAAAGACAGCAGTCTGTTGGTGCAAGGTCTGGTGAAAACGCCGGGTGGGGGGAGTTTCTCCCAGCCACATTTCTCGATCTTAGCACAGGTCCTTCTTGCCGTGTGTGGGCGCGCGTTATCACCGTGGATGAGCACACCCTTGCGATTAACCCGAACAGAACGTTTCGCCATCAATGCAGTCCCGTAGTCGTTCAAACTGCTGACAGTAGAAGTCTTCATTGACGGTCTGGTTACGTGGGAAGAGCACAAAATGGATTATGCCACCAAACCCTGTGAAAATCCTGTTTTGGCACAGTTCCTGCGGCCGCCCTTTAAGTATCCACTGCCGTTTACGTGTAATGTTGTGGTAGACGGCCCACATCCCCTGTCAGTATTCTGTCCAGCAATGGCTCACGTCTGTGACAGGTGAGCATGGAAATGCGGATGTCAAATCGGCTCTGCTGGCTGCATGTCCCTGGTGAAATTCATACAGCATGACATGCCGTATGTGGTACTCCGACACTGCCATGATAAAACACATCCCACACTTGCAAAACGTGGAGAAGATCGTTCTCCTTCTACACATTGCTGCACAATGAAGTGCTCATGGCGTCTGCCGTCTACTTCACTTTCGCTCGTCAGATTGTGTTATTGAAGCGGTCATCGCACTTTCGACATTACTTATGGGATAACCCGCTATGTAGCTTAAATAAGACAAGTCGTAAAGGCAAACAACGACGAGATGACAAGTTAGGTATATTGAAGGTTTAACAAACCTAATAAATGGGAAATTCAATGTTTTGAGTTTTTTTTTTTCGTTCCCTTTAGATGTTTCACTGTCTGTACTCTATTGGTTTTCCTTCCGTATAATGAATTTTACCGGAGAATTATAAGAAGGGAAAAGTAATGGTTGGTGAAATTAATTGGCAGCATGTAATGTAAACCTCTTTCACACTATATTCACACACCAGTGTCCAACAGAAATTCTGGTGCGGAATAGTGTTTGTCGTATAGAGTATGGTGCGCTGAGATAAGAGAGAATCATTCACCTGTAAGATGATGGCTTGGTACCCAAACTGACCAATGATTGTATGAATTGTACGTAATGTTTCAATGTAGAAAGTTGAAAAGACGTTTGCTGTCAGAAGGATTCAAGATTTTGTCATATGTCACTTCGAAATTACTCAAACTGAAATGCACGACAAAGTGTTCATCATAAAGTTGGTGCGAAGTAATTTCAAAATGTGTTAATCTACGCATAAAAAAAGGTTATAGTGTTTCAGCTGAAATTCAGATTTTGGTAATAGTTTAGAACAAGTTTTAGATATTTGCTTACTGTCTTGTGTTCTTGGTCAATGTGAAGAATTCGCATTAATAAAATGTAGTCACTGTTCGTTTTCCTTTCTTTTACTCACTTCATAGAATATCCTAAGTGTCAGCTTTGAATGAAAACAGTATTGTAAATATTTCAGGCTTTCTGTTTTGTTCAATAAAACATTCCACCAATATTCTCTTCCTTTTTGCAATTTGTTTTAAGTTCCCGATGCTGACTCCATTGTTTCCACTTACCCTGGTCTGTAGAGATATCCTTCTACCTTACTTTTGTCTGTTATTTTCTGGACTTCTGCTTGTTATTTCTTGTTTCTTCCTCTCATTCATCGCTTTAGAGTGTTGAACTTTCTAACTTTCAACATCGTTAACATTTTTATCCGTTAATATTTTAATACCTACGACCTATGTTGCCAACTTTCTGCGTTAAAACATTGCATACGAGGTCTTTCCAAACAAAGTCGGAAATGTGCTGTAGTTGCTTTATTGTTCATTATACGAATTTTCAACCACTATCTCCTTCAAAGTAACCCACTCTACTGTCAACGCACCCTTGCCATCGTTGCTTCCAGTTTTGGAATGCTTGCTGGAATACACTTTTTTCGCTGGCGCGCAGATCTCTAGTCGTATTTTCTTCAATTTCCTCTATGGTTTGAAAACGATGTATTTTCCCCATCCACTAAGAAGACTTCCTCTTCGTTAAATCATTGTATCCATATACCCACGTCTCATTTCCTGTTACAATGTTTTTATTTTTTTCTGTAAATTTGTTTTGTTTTGTTTGTTTCTGTTTTGGTAAACAGTTGCTGACTGATTTCAACTGCCTTCTAATCGTCCTAAAGAAAAAAATGCGCGGCACAAATTTTGTATTGGCACGATGAATTTGAAGTTTCATAGTCAAGATTTAATGGCAATATCCTATACACTTATGCCCACTTCATCAGCAACTTTACTGATAGTTGAACGACAGTTTTCGTGAATCACAGACCGAACTTTCAGAACATAGTTGTCATCTATTGCAAGTAAGGTCGTACAGTTATTAGATCTTCGACAACAGAAATTCTTCCCTCCTTAAAGCCTTAAACCAATCATAACATTGCGTTCGGCTCATTTAGTTATCCCCATATGCTAAGTCAAAGTTTGGAATGTTTTCGTCAAAATTTAACGCACCCTTGTCCTTCCAACTCTTTCATTGTTGCTTTGTCACAAATCCAACCAACAGCTTGTCCATGAACTCACACCAACATTTGTAACCTGACAACTAACACATAAATCGGAAAGCGGACAAAGACGATATATTACCAAGATATGCCACTAGGTGCCCTTGGTAGCCACAACACGCCATCTGCAGCTGCTGGCTTGCTATTTAATAGAATCGGTATTCTTTAAAAAGACCTCGTAAAATATTACATTGTTGGCCAGTTTGGAGAACAAGATATCAACTCACAGATGAATGATAATCATTTCTGAGCTCAGCACAGAATTTCCGTTCGAAGAAAAGAAAGGTTTTCTTCTTAGTGTCCACTAGTGTGCACTTGGTTTTCATTTCAAATTATGGTCTCGAATGGTAAGTAGTTCACGCGCAATCAGAACGAAAGTAAACAAGTTTGGAAATATAAATAAATCGAGTTGAAATAGTCTTGCATTATACCGAAATTTTTATTTTGTGACGTATGCTTTCTAGCGACCCATTTTCGCTTGTTTGCAACATATCTTACCCTCTCCCCCTTTTTTGTGTCCTCTTTTTCTCTTTTGTTCGTGCTTTGTCGGCGATATTTTTCGTCTTCGGTTTTCTTCAAAGAGTTTTATTTGTCCAGATGACAATGAAGATTAGCCATACAGAACATCCCTTTCATTGTTGTTTGGCGGGGTTTTATCTTTATTGTTTCTTCATTTTATTACTGAATATTTCTTTGCATATTTTATTACATTATTTTCTTCAACAATTTTTCTTTAGTTGAAAATCTTCAAAATCAAACAAAAAGATCTTATTGTTGCTTTATTTTTCGTTGAAATTTTGGTGGTAAGTCACACCCTCTTCCTCTACCGGTTGTCTAGTTCCTCTTCGCTGATTGGCTGAGGGCCAGTCAGTAGTTAAAACATGGTCGTCGAGTAGGAAAGGCTGCTCAAAATTTACGCTGTCTACAAAAGTTATATAAAAGCAGTATTATAATGCAGCCAATGTCCGGAATGTTCATTAATATAGAACAGCATCGACTGATATATAACAACAACTTTTGGGAGCTGTTTCTCCAATTCTTTTATAAAAGGAGCTGTGAATCGAATGCTGCAGTTTGGCATCTTACACCCTCCATATTGGCCTTGACCGGGAGTGGACGAGACGAAGCATCTTTATTTTGTTTGTGTGCAGTGGTGTTCATCAGTGTGTTAGGTGATTTGTTGTGGTATATGTGGTGTGCAATGGTTTCTTCTAGTTTTTTTTAAAAATAAATTAAAATAGAACTTCAGTGTGGTTGATACCCCCTTTTCTGTGTTTGTGCAACTCTACAACATGTCCGTTTTTGTTAACCGTAAGATCCAACGTTTTCCCTATGATTTATTTTGATATTTTGCAAAGTTTAAAGCTTCTTCGTTACGTACGCAAACCGAAAGTCAGTTTACTCATGGAACTCGTTTCGTAAATTAATACCTAACCCAACCCTAGTAAACCATGTTTGTATTATCAGTATTGAAGGTTAAACTGAATGAAGTTTAAAAATGGAAATTACATACGAACTGTTTTAGCAACGTTTTCAAAATATTAAACTAAATTGTTGCCCAACAGCTAGATTGTAAATAGAAATCTTTTCGTAGAAAGAAATGTTATTCTTCAGTAACTGTGGAAATTTTGATTTAACTGGGCTGAAGTTTAGAATGTCTACTACGTTTTGAAACGTAAAGTAACCTATTTCTTCTGGAAAATAAGTATGTGAAATCTTATCTTTGTTCTTAGGCAGAGCTTTTCTGTATATAATTAATTTACCCTTTTGTTATGTGAAATTGACAGCATCATTATTGCTCATTTTGATGTTGAGGAGATTCTCTAAGGAAACTTTTTTTTCATGAAAATTCAGTAATCAGTCTTTTGCCTTGAGTTTGTCATTTTTAAGTAAAAATAAATTACATTTTTACCAAATATTTCATGTGTTTCATTATGATGTAGGTAGATTACCATCACTGTGGTATTACTGGATAGGTTCCCAACCTTTCGCTATTTCAGTTCGCGGAGTGTTAATTTATTTATATGTGAGAAGGTAACTGCAGATGAAGTTAAAGTTTGATATTTGATGCAATGCTTCAGCAGTCTTTAGAGAGTAGTCAAATTAGTTCAGTGCATCCAAATTTTCGTGTTGAACATTAACTAGTGCGCAGCAGTGTTCAGTCTTGAACTATTTTACGGGCCTAGTTGCGTTAGGTCACTAAAATAGCTTTTGTGTTCTGCTTTCTTGAAGGATGTTCTCGCCTGCGTCTCCCCCTTCTTTTGGGGGTGCTTTTCTTCATGTCTTAACCTTCTGGTTTTTGGTAACTTGATTGTGGTTTAGGCACTTCTTTCGGGCTTCTTACATGCATGCTTTGTTGTCTAGACTAGTGTGTGTTCTGTCTTCGATGTGCCCTCTCCTGTGGCGTAATGTCGGCTTGTCTCCAGGGTAGGTTTGACCACGTTGAGTTTGGGTAAGCACCCTTTTTGCAACAGGGTCCCGTGGGCCCTTGGTTTGCTGATGTGTCTACATACTTTAGTTGAAGCAGCCTGTGGGACATTACAGCTTCAGTTTAGTCTCCTAAGTAAATTAGTTACCAATATCAAACATTAGTTTTATTCAAGCTTTAAAATTGATCAATACTTTCTATTTCTATTATGCTTGTAACCCTCCACTATAAAAGCAATCTAATAATATTTGTTTACCAAGATTGTGGTTTTACAATTGTTTGCTTATGATTACACATTATTCTACAGGTTACAATAGTCCATTCATTCAAAATTCTTGTACTCTACACATTTCTAGGAAAGAAAATTGACTTCAAATAAGGAAGGATCCCTAACAAAATAAATGGTTAAAGTGGAGCAGTCCAAATGATTACAATACTGACTAATTTGAAGAAGAAATATAAAAATATAATAAAACATCAATTTAGAGTAAGTATGAAGGTTAAGACTTTTAGTATATCAAAAATTAACTTTTGTAAGTGGCACTTTGGTGCTTATATCTGATGTAAAATATGGGTCGCTAATACCCTACACAATGCAGTTGACGCGTTGTTAAATAAGTATAAAACAACGATAAATGGTGTTCACACTTAAAAGCAGTGTCACTCCCAATCACCATCACGACGTCTTTACCAATGACATAAGCGTGGTAGATTTCTTAATGGCAAATATATTCATATCGCGATCATTGACGGTGTGTAAACTACATCACATCTCCGAATATTTAATTAGAAAGCCTGATTAAAGCTTAAGATAGTATTTATTATGACTGTACTCAGCAAAAAAATATGGGATGTTTCTTTCTTCTTTCATTCGATGTTAAAATAGTTAACTCAAAAGCACATAGTGCCTTGATACAGGTAGTAAAAGGACGATACCGAAATATCGTTACATTGTATGTGAAACCAGACTGTTGCAGACAAAGTTGAAGTTGAGGATTCGACCTCGGTAGTTATGTGGACCAAGACTATGGACACTGGACTCGAGATGATGGGTTCGACTCCCTGGGGCGTGGATTTTAACAGCATTGCGTTTATATCATAGAAATGGGTCGAAGTTCGTAGTTACTAGAATGGCCCATACAAAACAAAGTTTATCAAACTTTTTGTGAACTTGGTGTGCTTACCACGAAGGTTCAGTATCTTGCAGGAATAAATATAATAGGTATCCTGTTTATGGATACGGGTGCAAATTTAACTTCTCTCTCTCTCTCTGTATACATATACTTTTCTTCAGTGCTCCCATGCCCGACACTCTTCTGCACTCAACCTCCTATCTAACTGAGTACCCAAGTGTCCTTGGTATTCTTGAGTACCTTAGGAGGTAAAGGCGGTTAAACGCGAGACTGACCACCCCACCTCATTTCGTTCCGTTGGTCGATAATATGTGGAGGGTTACCTCCACATCCCTACACTTCGTTCACGGCGCTCAGTGCGACGAAATTAAAAAACGGCAAAATTATTACCGTCTGAACGCTGAGGATATGTTGAGAGGATTGTAATCAGGGCCATAAGCGTATTATCTGTTTTATATTCACATAATATACAGGATATAGCATGCTTCATCTTGACCTAAGCAGTACAGAATAGTAACTTCTGTGGTGTTATGGATTTTCTATTTTTAGCCGCCTGGAAGCCTGGATATTTGACATTATTTTATAAATCCAAGAGCGTCATTATTTTTGCTGTACAAATCATACTCTAATTTTAGTAAACAATGATATAAACAATCCTACTGTAATTTACATTTCACGCATTTGTTATTCCTTTAGCATTTACATTATTGATGTTGATTATTGTTTTAAACTGTCATGATTTTGTCTGTTAGTCGATTAATGAAACCTAGAAAAGAATAACAGTATGTAATTTATGCTTTTAAACATGTCACGTTTTATTTTTGTTATTGGCTGAACCGGGAACGTTGGCCTATCATAATTCAAGAATGATATCCCTTTTATTTGTCGATGTTGTGAATGCTAAAAATGTCAGTTAACACAGTTTTTATACTTCTTAAATTCATAACTGCGACACATTCCAAAAGTATGAAATTATGAATATTTCGGTTGATGTCGATGAAATTTTTCTTCTCGTCTTAGATGTCAAATAGCATTCTAAATCTGAAATTTCACAACAGTTTTATTTGTTATTTTTTGTAGTAATTATCTTCCTATTCAATATTAGAGTATCGGCATACCTCACATTTTAGTCCTGAGGAATTGAATTAAATGTAAATTGCCAGGGGCCTGTCGGGCCAAGAGGCGGAACTTCTGGCCTATAAGGCCACTTCAGTCCTTGGAATTTTATCTATTTGTGGGAAGATCTTATAATTGATGGGATTAAAAAAGCAATTCCTCAAACCGAACGCCAAACAGGGGACGACCCTACCAAGCAAACATCACGGAAATCCATCTCGGTAATTTGAACTTTATTTTTACTGTTATTGATAAAAGGTGATGATGTTTATTTGGTTATGAGGGAAAGCACAGGATTTCTATTTAGTATATTGAAAATTTTGAATTTGTTTTATTTGATTCAAGAAGTTAAGAATTAAAGTGCCAGTCAAAATGGAGAAATTGATAAAATGGGTGTATTAGGAGGTTATACCTAGGTAATTGATTCATTTACTAATTACACTTCTTCTTCCATTTTCAAAAGATATTTACTTGTGATGTTCCCGTGGAGACGTGTGTAGAATTAATGATATTGGTAAAAAATATTGCTTCGAACTGTGCATTAATAGATACAAAACATATTTTTGTACTTCCCTTGTTTTAAGTTTGGTTTGAGTCTTGCGTAACGTTCCTGTTGCATTTATTTTGGTTGATTTTCATTTTTTTGGTGAAGGACTCCTGACCTACTTAAATATGTCCGTCCACCGATTTTAAAATCTTAAGATGACATTTCAGTAGCTCTCCGGATGCTGCGTTTATTGCTGCATTAATTTTGTTAGTTGCCGTTTCTGTAAGAGTTAGAGAGAGTACTGACGTTGCCCATTGTGCCAAAGTGGTAGTTACTTCTTTAATTTTTTGATTTATTAATGACTGTATTTCTTGGAAGCTAGGCGTTTCATTATTATTGTCCAGATTGGTGTTTTGGACATCCCTGTTGCAGTTAAGAGTTGCATATTGCTGATGATTTCTATAAATTTTGGGTTGTATATTTTGCTGAGTTTGTTTAAGTCGTAAGGGGCAGATTTAATTGGCCGTTTCGTGCCCGTTCTTAATACAGGTGGCACAGAATTTTGGGTTGGGTGTCACTGAACAAGTGAAACTCAGATGAGATTTTCCACATTTATAGCATATAACTCTCTTTGGACAACTTTGAGTTTCATGATATTTAAAACATTTTTGGCATGGGACTGATCTAGGTAAGGAGCATGAAGCTTCTACTTTATAATGAAGAAATCCAACTGAAATTCCATTTGTAATTAGGTCACTTATTAATGACGGTTCTCTAGTAGACAGTCTAATTAATGGCTGTGGACCTTTGTCGTTCTTGATTCTGGTTAAGTTTGTTATGGGAATTTGTCTTTTCAGAAATTGTTTCAGGTCTTCCACATTGGTGTGAATTGGGATTCCTCTAATAACGCAAGTTCTAATTTCCGGTGGGACATTTCTCTTTTCCTCAGTGGCTTTCATTTCTGCTTCTTCTCCGAAGTTAGAACTTTGAAAGGTTTTCTAAAATTTATCCATATTTACTTTGTCTGGGAAATGTACCAGGTATACGTACTGCTGTGTTATTTTCCATACGGAAAGCAGTCATCTCAAAATTATTCAATTTAGAATTAGTGAACTGATAGAATTTAATAAGGTCCATAAGTTCCTGTTTTATTTTTCTTATAAGTATGCAGAATTTCATGTTTGAACTTTCTTTATTATTTTTTTCTATTTCTTTGTCTAAAGATGAAGTGGTAGAAGCCTGCAAAGATTTAGTGTTTTTTTGTTTGTTGAGATTGTACAGCTACTGTGAAACTTTCTTTGGGATTTGAAGTTGCCTTACTGTAATTCGGAACAAAAGGTTTGGTTGCCAAACTTTCTGGATATGTTTTGTGGTTACTGGATAAATTTCCTTCCTTTATCGATATATCTACTGTGTTAGTATTAGCAATATTTAATTTATATGTGTTTTCATCTTCAATGATTGGGGAGTTGTGCAGAAGAAATGTGAATTGTTCCTCTGTTGTTGTAGATAACGCAATGCATTCTATTGGTCCAAAATCAGTATCTTTAAAAACTTCAATATCATTCTCATTTCTCATAAATATTCTGATCCCCGAGATATCTTCGTCCGGTATGATTGTGTATTTAGCGCCTGTGATTTTGTTTGATACGAACTCATGTAGGGTTTTAGGAAAATGAAGGAAAGTTTGATGTAGATTTTCAATAAAAATGGTACATAGGAATTTAATCAGTTTGAATTACTAGGATAAGGTGTTGGTGCATGTATTTGTGGTGAATGGGGAGAATCAGATGACAATGATGGAGTTTCTTCTTCTACTTCCTCAAACACGGATGTTTTAGCATCGATTTCACCTTCATTTGATACAGGAACGGTGTCCGTCATTATACTGTCATCTGGAATATCGTCAGCACTGGAGACATCTCTTTCCTGTTCCACTGTGGCGATTTTATTTTTATTTGATTTTCTTCCTCTGCCCATATTAGTGGTAAATGGTAAGATAATATGGTTAGTAGGAGAAGGTATTAGGATTTATTGGTATCTTTTACTGACAATTATGTTGCATTCTAAGGCACTGTTAACAGGGATACTCTTTTTATTCATTGTATATTTGTTCCTTTCAATCACCATTAAAAATTAATTGTAATTGTTCCACCAATGACGTTTCTATTTCTGTTGATTTTGACTACCGTTCCTCCAATGAGACCAAAATTTGTTTACTTTGACAGGCAAGATTTTTTTCTATGTAACCCTTCTATATCCTGCTTCCCTTGCAGTGGCTAGGTATGAAAGGGTCATCACTTTGGTACGATATTGTTTATATTTTTGCGATTTCATACTCCTGGTCGACTTTACCGAGTGTAAGTGTAATGGAGTTCACAACGACGTGGTGTTTACGGAAAAGTGAACATAAAGGACCTATCAATGCCGCCTTGGAGAATGGATAGAATGTAATTGATATCATAAGCATTACAATAAAAGGAGAAAAAAAAACAAGGAATGTCCATTTTAGGGATTTTTCGAGTTCTGTGCTTTTTCCGTTGGTGAAACGTCCTAGTATTGAACGGAATATTCCTTCTGTGCTGAAACGTAGAACTGCCCATGGAAAAAGCGGCAAAAGGATTGACGAACTCATTGCTTTGTGCTAGGTTTTCAACATTAAAACGCGTTTTTCTCGGAAAAGCATTTTTGTGACATTCCTTGTTTTTTCCCCTTACTCTTGGCATGTTTCTTAAGCTTCTGGACGCACAAATGCCACCTTCTTGTACATTTTCAGTCTTCAAACAAAAAATGAGAAAATTTCCATTACCATTATCTTTTTTCTGAAAAATGTTTCGGTCATAAATTTGAACGTAATGGGATTATTATTTCAGGTTTTCTATTTTGAGTTTTCAACATTTACGTGTCAAGCTTTATTCTCTTAAACTTTGTAACCGTTTCTTGGCATTGTGTGATTATTTTTTTAACAAGAATATATTTTAAAGGATGTGCTTGATGCCGAGGCATGCCCGCGCCAATTATTATTATCTCTGCCATTTTAAAATATTCGGAGCTTGACGAAGATTTGTTGCATGGACATTTCCGTGAAATTCTGGACATCAGGCAATCCTAGGCTGCTTACGCCAGATGAGGGCGCTGATAAATCCGCTATAGGAATATCGTGGCAGTTAGCACAAGGTTTTGATTGTGCAGTTAGCACGTATCTTACACAACGGAGGGAAAGGGGGAAAATCCCTATTCAAAATAACTTTTTCAAGCAGGAATATTTCTAAAAAGATAATCCTGGGTCGAACTTCATGTGAATATTTCCTCTCAAGGTCTGCATTATGTCTATATCCTGGCACAGTTTCGGGAAAATTTTTGCAAAAAATTTTCCATCTGGTTAGATGGGTAAAAATTTTGATATGTAATTTCAGATTGTGTTTTGTGTTTTCTTCACTAAACACGTTGTAATGATATTTTGATAGTGAGTGACTCCTCTCTGTATTTACTATGGTCCCTAGAATAAAATGGTCTATAAGGATATATGGGGTAAAAACCTCAATCAATAGGAAAAAACGCCGAAACTGAAACTAGTAAGGAAAGAGATTTTTCGCCTCATTTATCTTTGACTAGACCTCCTTAGGGAATTATTCATGCAGTATATATGACCTGTGCTTCTCTACAAAATCTCCAAGTTTAGTCAAGTTAGGTTAAATAGCTATTTTCTTGCGATTTTTTAAACATGGAAATTCGAAAAAGACAAAAGGCACCTCACTGTGACATCACTATACCATCTAGAACCACTAAAGTCCAATATGTTTTACAATAGCCCAACCATATTTGTTTGGCACATGAAAAACCTTTTTGATATTTTGTACTGTTCCTGAGATATGACCCCAAAAACTCATAACCTGCACGTTTACCATCCACGTTCAATAAAGTCAACGGGTTGCTTATGTTACAGGGGATTTTTCATCAGTTAAGCGATAATGAGGTAAATTAGATGGGTTGATGAGGTATCCTCGGATACAAAACAAAGGCTGTTGGTCGTGGAAAACTTCAGAAGAACTCTGGACTCTTCAGGAGTGTAATCATTGATATCATCAAAAATTGAGGATTTTATATGGCTTGCGAAGTGCGTTTTGCCCAGGAGGTTTTGCGCAGGAGGTTACAGCTAGTGACAGCTAAATGCTAGAAGCACTGAAAGTATTTATCCCATACTTTACACTCGCCAAAAATCAGAACTTGGCCTTGCTTGGCTTTTTATGAAACTGGTAGGATGTCGCTCTCAACTACATGAAAGTTATGATTTTACTGTAGCTGAACTAGAAAACCAAAAGTATTTTACATAAACAAATATTTTCCGCAGTAGCAGCTGCTGACAGAAAATGAACACAAACACATTCAGAAAATGTTGGCAAAATGAACAAATCTGAACAAAATGAAAAAAAAAAAAAAAATGAACATGCATTAATAGTTATGCATTTCAAGAGCACAAACGAAATATTTTAATAGCTATTAAACATTTCACTATAACTTAAAATGGTTTATGAGTTTATTCCTTAAATTTGAATTTTGTAATTTTGTCCCAGTATATTTACCGTCATATAGTGGACACCAAGGGCAGCAACGAATACTTATTAAACGGATCTTTACCTATATGCAAGCTATCGAAAGCATAAGGAAATGAGCTTTAAAGCTGCATTTTATCAATATAACTAACAGTATTACAAATATGAAGCTTTAGAGTTCATTTTCCCATGTTATCGGAAGCTTGAAGCTCCAAAACACGGTGAGAGTTCCAACCCGGTCACTTATGATTTTCTTACTTTTTGTCTCCCCAAGTTTGTCGGCCGAATTCTAGCCATCCTTTTACAGTGGCTCAGTTGGTAGACTGTTAGCAGTCCGAAGGTCGTGGGAACGATCCCAGCAGTCGCCCATCCTGACATAGCCTTTCCGGCGGTTTTCTTCTGTTACACCAGGTAAATACCGAGATGGTACGTATAATTAGACCCTGTACGACTGCATTCCAAGATTCTTTCCCTTATCCTACGACAATAACAATACCTCAATGACTTTCTCGGCCCGAGTCTGAGATGCTCAAAGGCCATAAATAAATTCAAAATTCGGATTCATCTTTTCATTTATCTCATTCACTGCAACTTTTATAAATATTACCTTGTTTTAAAGTAAAGCTAAACTTTGGTAAATTCGTGACATTGGTAACTTCGTGATATCTTTATTAAAAGCTCCCGTACAATGACCAATGATTGAGTTGCTTCCAATTTACGCAGACATGACAGAAAGAGAATATTTTCGGCTCCCAAGATTGCGTCACCTTATATTGCGACACGTGTTACCAGGATGTAGTTCTTTGTGCAGTAGTCGTAGAAAAGGGAAACTGCGAAGGGCTTGGAGCGATGAAATAAAGAAGCTAGCTAAATTGAGACAAATATCAGACTTAGGTAAAAGTTCTGTATCGTTACGGATGAGTGTGATCATGTTAAATATTTTAAGACGTTTGCTATGGATATTGATAAATGTGGGAGATATGAGCTTAGCAACTGGAGTGTCATTCTTAGCTTTCCGATGGTGATGATGAGCACGGTGAAAAGCATAGGAATGTAATATGCGTTGAATTTTATTTATGTCTTTTAGGCATCTAAGGCTTAGGCCGGGATAGGGGAGGGGTGTCGGCCAGGGCCTACCTTGAAGGTGCCATACCGGCATTGCCTGGTATGACTGAGGAATATCCCTGGAAAACCTCAGTCAGGATGATCGACCGCTGAGATCGAACCCACTACCTCCCGAATGCTATGCGAACGCTCTACCACTGAGCTACGGCGGCTCGGTGAATTTAATATGCATTTGGTGATGTAGTTTTATGACAAATATACCGTTTTCTGCCACCTTTTATGTCCTATGGCATATCACGAATTAACCAATGTATCACGAAATTACCTAGCTATCTTGTAAAATCTCGTACTTTAAACTTTTGAACCGCATTAGCTCAGTTGATATAGAGTTTAACCAACCAACCATCCTGAGTTAGGTTTTCCAGGGTTTTCTCAGCTACACTAGGCAAATGCCGGGCATGGTACCTTCAACGTAGGTCATGACCGACTCTCTCCCATATCCTTCCCCCTACCTTGTCCCGGTCTGACCTTGACCCCGGGTCTGACTATCTCTTCATCCATCGTACTGCGAATCATGGCTTCTTGATCTCCCAAACGATGACTCTCTTAAATTCTTCTCAAGATTTTGCTTCATTGCTTTCCAGGTTGCAGCTTCTTAAACTTTCCTTTAATTTTATCCTGATCTTTCTGGAGAGCTTGAATACACTGTTCCTGCCTGCTCTCTCATAACCTCTGTTTTCCTTTTGTTTATGATGAAAACAGTCTTTGTCTTGCCCAGATGTTTGTTACTGCGGAGATGAAGTTGCGAGTTTCGTAAGCCATACTGTCTGTTAGATACTTTACTAGTTTATTACGCAGACAACAATGACACCCTCAAATGTATGAAACATCCGCTACCGCTACAAAATATTACCGCAAAAGGGAAGTCATTTAATGATCGTATTTTTCTAAAATACATTAAAATATGTAAAATAGTATTGATTATTATTTTCTCGATGTGGGCAAGGTAAGCCAATGGTGGTTGCTAATGGTTTCCATGAAATGGAGTTCCTGATGACGCAAATTATATTTTAAAATTGATTTCGAATCACTAAAATCTCTGTATGTGCACTGGGAATTGAAAGAGGGACACCTAGATTATAAAGAGAAGAATGAAACCACTCAACCATCAGAAAGACATTGTATTGTTGAGTATATAAAATTACTTAATATGAAACCAAAATATAACGATGGTATTGTAGTAATCAACGAGGACTTTAGCTCTGTGTATGTCGACGAAAAAAGGAACATATATATTGTTATTATCAACGTCTTATTAATGTATTCAACGCACAGTTCTTAGCTTCCTAGTGATAATTTTACAATGTAAAGAATGCCTCATATATTTCGGTTGTGTTAAACTCATGTTTTCATTTGGTTCAGTTTTTTAAAAAAGTCATTGATGTTTTCCTGTGGAAACATTTGTTAATTTGATTTTTATTGGAATAATTTAAATTTTGCTTTAATTCCTTGTTTATTCGTGCTGAATTTTATAAATGAACTAAGATTTTATTTTCCCCAAAATTTATGCCAATATTGTGCAAGAAAATATGCACCATAAATATTATCTCAAGTTCTCCATACGTATTTTGGCGTGTGAGGTATTAGATATTTGAAATCTACGGGAAGGATATTTGAAATCAAAATTTACTTGAGTCATTAAATATATATTCTGAGTTTAATTATTGATTTAGTACTGTATCAACGTCCATTTTCTTAAATTTACTGATACATCTTTAATTCAATATGTTAGCTGAACTGGTACGTCGCGTCTGAACAATTTCTGTATAAGAATTGATGTCTCTAGTCTCTAGTTGAGTTTAATCCCTTGGAAAAGGCAATGGAAATGAAGAATGCAACACGTCTATTCAAAGTAAGTATCGGTCGGCATTCTCCTTTGAAGAATTGTATGAAGTATTGGAAACAAGATCAGACTTAGATTTTGTTTAACCTTCCTTAGAGAAAACTTTTATCCGCAAGTACGTACGGAACAGAAATATGTGCAAAAACGTATATTTACTTAAATTCGTACGAAATATATTTAAGAAATATGAATAACTTCGGTATTTCATCCGGTTGTACGTGAAGCCTTAATATAAATATTATTTGCACATGAAATATGCTTCTTTACGTACATTTTTTCTCATCTCGGTTTATCGATAGCGACCTTCATTACTACGCCACACCGCTGCATACTTTCTTTTTCATATGTTTCGGTACATAAGTGAAATCGCTTTCTCATAGTTCATATTATACAACTTGGATATTTTACTTCCAGTTTCTCCAGAAGTTAAGTATTGTTTAACGACTGTGTTGTTGGTGAGACTAATGGTTGTTTGTTTGTTAAGGGTTTCATGTTTCCTGACAATAATTTAAAGAGCGCTAGGGCACTTGGGAACTCACTTAGTCATTGAATGAGCTTATAGGTCACGCTTTTCAAGTTTATAAACGTAACATGAAGTGTTTATAGAATTTTACTAAGGACTCGCCTAAATGTATGTGCAAACATAGTAACTTTCGTGCCCTGTAGAAATCCTTAAATATTATGATCTACACTATACAACACCTGGAACATGTAGTCATTGGAGAACATTTTACAGTAAAAGTTATTGCAGCTCCATGCTGAAGTGAATGCTTGAGGAGTAAGTAGAATACACCTATCTTTATGGTAATACGTATCCAAGAGCAAACAATAAGTTACTGCTTTCTCTCACATAGTAACTTTTTAAGACTGACTTTCTAAAATGATGAACTAAAAATACAATACTGGGTACCCTCCCCATCAAACTGTCTCAGGTTTAAATCTTGACGTAAAGGTGGAGTTAAGGATGAGGAACAAGTTTGTCTTTGATTCAATTTCTAAGTTCTATTTAATCGAGATGAATCATTAGTGTTCTGCCGAAAGCGACAGGTTCTTCAGAGCCCACTAAGTCTTCTCCATTCATCCCGATCTTGAGCTTCCTTTTTTAGCATAGATGTATGTACCTTCCTTAATACTACCAAGGAGTTATTTTTAATGCCATGCAAGAACATTGTACAGTCATCCTGGTCAGTACATACCATACAGTTGTTGCATACGACAGCCTACATGATTACATGCCTTAAGTAAATATGTGTGATATTACATGCAGCATAAAGAATACATATGTACAATTAGCATACTGTATTTAACGTGACCAGGCTTATATTCTACCGTATGTTATATCTAATTGTTGGAAGTAACATCCTACTGTACGTATGATACATCCGTAAAAGAGATACGTATGCTGAAAGTTGTAGTACGTTGTACATATGTATAAGACCTGTGCTTTACGAATGGTCGTTGAACGTAATATTATGCTATACGTGTTATACACCCATGCTAAACGTGCTGAATTCATGATACTGACAGCAATACTATGTTATAACTACTGTATATTGTTATTGGAATTATACCTATTAGAAGTATACTTAGGCTGTACATTGTATTGAGGAATATGCATACTGTCATTCAGGAGCTTGAGTGGCGTGTGTTACATTAGCATTTTATTATAGTATTTTATTACGTTGTACATCAGTATATATGTCATCTTTCTCTTCCTCTATTTCCTTCATCCATACCTTCAACTTCATGCTTTAGTATATAATATGTGCAGCCAATGTTCTAACCAGATTCTTTTTCTCTTGTTTATTATTCACCTTTCGCCTACTCTCTTCATACTACCTTTAGACGGTGGGCCAGTGAGTGAAAACTCCTCCTCCTGGAGGGGGACTGAGACTTTGCATGTTCGTTTACTATAGTTACCTTTTTACAAAAAAAATTGTTGGGCAATGAAAATGTGTATCCATCAGACCGAAATAGCCCTATACAGTGTAATCAGTTAGTATAATATGCTGGTTTTTCTAACTCTTGTAGAATGCAGGCCAGCGGGTAGATTGAGACTTTCCATGTGTTTCTTTAGTATGGTTACCTCATTACAAAGCACTTATTGGTAAGTCGAAATCTGTATCCATCAGACCAAAATAGACCTATGACGTCATAAATAACCAGAATATGGGGATTTTTCTAACTCTTGAAGAATGTGGACCAGTAGGCGTAAACCACCTACACTGCAAAAACTGTACCTATTAATCGTACCTTTACCCCCTAGTTTTCAGAGACTGACGGTCACAGGTATTCATATTTTACCATTGTGTTTATTCCTATTAATCTGTTCCCTCCCAAGAACTGGGAGGCAAAGAACCGCCCATCGAAACCCAACCCTGCTTTTGCAACTGCCTCTCAAACATTGTGGGTACAATCCTGTCGTTTTGTACCCATAATTCCATTAAATGTACTGCCAATAATTATAGGTACACAACGTATCCATGACATGCACCCATGAATTAATGGGTACAGCATAAGTTGTAAAAAAAGGAAAGGTATTATGGGTACAATAAAGTCGAACCCAAAAGCGTAACCATTATATTAATAGAAGGGAAATGTTACCCATGAAAACGTCGACCATCAGAGAGTGTGTTTGATGAAGCCAAATCGTTAGTCAGTTGGTGCAACTGTACACGTTTTTCGTTTTTAATTCCAACATATTGCTTCGCTAAGCAATATTTTCTTTTCTCTTACGTATAAAGCATGTCATGGAAACTATCAATTTTCTGAACAGGACGTTGAACAGGAATAATCCACGCGCGAATGACATTTGCGCACACGCAGTTTAACACATATGCAGAGTAAATACGACTTAGAAACCACTATTTGCAAGCTTCGACTGTGACTTAGTGGTTAGTCGCTCGCCAAGCGAGCTAGTGGAAGGTCGTGCCTTCAAGTGCCCCGTGAGAGTGAACGTTTGTGTGTGCGATGTGAGTGAGGCTAGTTTGGCTTCCTTTGGGACAATTTTCCACCCACTGGTACTCCACTTATTACGCGTTTTTTGTATCTAGCTGATTTTTTCTATTCTTCTCCATACCTAGTTTCGAAGGGTTCCCAGTTTCTTCGTTCGAAGCATGTAACTGATCTTTTTCTCAACTCCTCTTCGTGAATGTCTCTATCGTCATTGCCTTTCTCGCCTTTGTTTCTTTTCCACGTGTTATATTTTAACTTATATACCGCAAGCTAAAATTTTAACACTCGCAGCGGTCGGTGAGTTAACGTAATTTAAAGGATACAAAGAGAAGAAATGAAGAGTTATTGAGATCATCCAATTGCAAGTCAGAGACTTTTAAATAGACAATTTTATAAATTCGTTGCATCTTGAATTTGAATTTATGTATGGGTTTCTGGTATCTTTATCTCAGGCCGGGGTAGGATTGGTAGAGGATGGAGAAGGTATCGGACAGGATCTTACTTAAGGTACCATACCAAGTATTCGCCTGATGAAAGCAAGAAAAAGGCTGGAAAATATTTCAGGGTGTTCGGCCCTAGAGTTTGAACCCGCTTGCCTACCCATTACCAATCCGAAGTCCGCACCGTTGCCGACTGGACCATTTTTTATCTTCGCATCGTTGATAGAAGATAAAAAGTACTTCAATTATTTCATGATAACCATGGCTAGAATTATTTTATAACTTGTTTTTCGCTCTTGGTCATAGGCAAACCGTACGAAAATACTACTTGACAGGTTGTATGCAAGCACAAGAGAGACTGACTGTAACATTAAAACACTACGATATTACTAACTTAAGACAAATATTTACTTCACAAATTAATTTTGAGAGAATTTGACAACGATAAATCGTAACTCTGAAGTTGTAACCGACATTAACAATTCTCGAACTTAATAAACCACTTCAATAATTATATGTTTAAACACACAATATGGTTTTCTTATATAAAATATCACTTCCAGATTTCTGCATTTTGTCTATTTACTTTCTGGTATTTTTATTTCAAATATAAACAATGCAACAATCAACGATTACACACTTTTGTTGCAAAACACACTACTTAATGAATAAATTACTTCATATTGTGTAATTATTTGTAACTAATTACTACACTATACACTAGTGTCCAAAATTAAAGCAAAATTTGCAAAAGGTGATAAATAATTGTTTTAAAATGTCGTATGATATCTATGCATTCAAAAACATATTTCTATCCGTTTTAATGTAGAAAGACATAGCTAATGGTAGAAACGAAGGGTTGGCGCTAGTATAGCAAGTGACTGCAGACCTAGGCTGTAAAAACGACGTCTACTAAAGTATAAGAAGGTGATGATTATCAGTGTTTCTTAAAGGTAGATGATACCAATGATATTGAACAGCTTAGAAATAACTAAAAGACGACTGTTAAATGACGCTTTACGCTGGAGAACCATTGGAAGATTTGAAGCTACACAGTCACTGACCAAAGTAGTCAGATAACTCAGAGTGAATTCCTCAGTGGTTAATCGTTCTTGGAGACTGTTGATTGGGATTGAAGACACGTCCAGAAGACTCAGTCAAGGACACTCAAGAGTTGTATCTGGAAGCGGGGATCGTTATTTGCTGATAAAAGCCAGGCGCCACAATTGGAGTAGCATCCGTCAACTGGCAACAGACCACGCTGCTGCAACAGGAAGGCAGATAACTCGAAAAACTGTGGATAGAAGGCTTAGGGAAAGATGGCTATATGCAAGATGACCGGTAGTTTGTGTGCCTTTGAACGCTGATCAGAGAAGGAATCATCTACAATGTTGTCGAGATCTCAGTCATTGGGCAGATTTAAATTGGACGTTCGTATTATCCAGTGATGAGTCATGGTTTATTCTATAGTCTGATTCTCGACGGTGCATCATCTGGGGAGAACAGGGAACAGAATATAATCCTTCCAACATCATCGAACGGGATCAATACGGAAGTGGCGGAGTTATATCGTGGACCAGCATTAGTAGCACCTGAAGAAGGCATCTACGCGAAACCACCAGGGTGAATGGACAAGGCAAAACTGCTACCATATATCGCAATCAGACCTTGACAGTACATTTGAGAGAGTTTCGGCAGCATGTGGGAGAAAATTTCTTCCTGATCGATGACAATGCCCACCCTCATAGAGGTGTATTGGTGGACGACTTTTTTTGAAACTAGAACTATTGCCCTTTTAGACTGATCATTGCGTTAACCGGTCTTAAATCTAACTGAACATGCTTGGGACAACCTAGCAAGGCGAGTTGCTTCGCGATCACGGCTACCCATCTCATTTGATGCTCTCACAATAACCCACGTGAATAACGGGAGCTACAGCCACAAGATCTTCTTGCTGCACCTGTCCGTACTATGCAGCGTTGTTGTCAGACTTGTATCGCTGCTAGAGGTGACTATATACCCTATTAAGCTCCATTTTGGGGGTTTCTCACTTTATTTTGTTTTCTGATCTTATTATTATAATTCTGGCTTGTAACTGTTTGCGATATTGCAACCATGATATTGTGTATTTTTCAAGCATAAATGAAACAGAAAAAATAGTTACAAATGGAAAGGAAGTGACAATAGGGAATTTCAACGACTTCTGACTGACTCTTCGGAGCATTTTTTTAAGTTAAAAGTTAACAACTTGAACTGCCTCATTAGTAAGAGAGGTCAGAATTTACTAATAATTTTACAGTTATAATACTAGACGACAGTCACAACAGTATGAATTGTAATTTTGTATTATACCTAACTGGGAAAGAATAAATTGGTAAAGTGTGGTTTTGGACTTACAGTTGTGCAACCTATAGGTTTGAGTTGGTAAAATATTTTCCCCTTCTAAAATTACTTGAACCTTGAACGTATATGTGATGCTCATTTAATATATATATATATATATATATATATGAATGAATTATTTGAGGGAAAATAAATAATATGAATGACTTCCAGACTGACATTTCCGGGTTCTGAACTGACCTTCAGATTTTGGATCACTTGGTAATAAAGGACGTTATATTCCCGCTTTTTCCGTTCGTTCGACTGAGTCAAAAATATATTCATGAACCACAAGGTGTTGACAGGTGATTGAAGTGCTGTTGGAACTATCTTAATCGCTGCACTGGGCCAGTATTGTCAACTATTTTATTTTAAAATTCAATTTTTTAAATTACTTTCATGTCGTTAAACATATTCGTATTTGACGTTGCAAAAACACTATTTGATACAATACGAAAATACTGTGAGTGTCACCGTCTCCAACCACTCCAGTTGTCAGCGCTGCCAACATACTTTAAAATTATTTTTTTAATAATTTCTTCTATACTGTTAGACGTATCAGCACTAAATTTGGTATGAATATCATTCAGCACAATAGAAAAATACTTAGGGTGACCCTGTTCCTAAACTTCAGTTTTAATTGTTGCCAACTTATTTGATAAAAATGGATTTGAATCTGTGACTTACAGAATTCTAACGTCCACTGATTTACATCAACTTTAGTACATATGTACATTAGGTACTGGAACCGTTCGCAGAGGTAGTCCAGGTTGGGTCTAGTTAACTCACTGAACTTTGAAATGCAATCAAGGAACCATCGGAGTCTTCGCGATTATTAGTTGAATCGCAACGCTCACTTGTTTCAATAATAACCAAATATTGACGAGATTTTAAAAATAAAAATAATAAGGTTCTAAACGCAAAAAAATAAAAATAAATAAATAAATAAAAAATAAATAAAAACTTGCAATTCTGTAGTAAGTATTACAAAACAGTGGGTACTTTCTCAAACAAGACAAAACTAACCTCTTCTTAAGAAGTTAGAGTTTCGTACAGATAATGAGCGCATCATTCGGATATCTGAACATCTCATTATGCTAAAACCATAGCTAAACGTAGCAGAAAAGAAAGAACTTCTGCCTTGTGGTAAGTCTTAACCTGAACTGAGAATACGTAGGCGCAGAGCCTTCAAAAGATTTTAGTGTTAGAAACACAGACTTTTGCGTGTATAGTGGGATACTTAAATACTCCCAGTGATGCATTGTAGGGTTAATAATTAGGTCCTCTGTAAAATGAAAAAGATGAGCTAGTCAAAATACACGGTTTGAGGTAAAATATGCAATGTAAATTCAATTAGCTATTTAACGTTGCAATTGTTGATAAACTTAAAAATTGAAATACAGTTTTGAAAAACACAATATCCTAGTTTTCAAATGGCATAGAGTAGAGTTTGTAATTTTCCTAATGCATTTCATTTATCTTCAGCACATTTGAGTATAAATGGCAAATTGTTTCTTTGTGTGATTGTGGCATGCGATTCGGATTTATGTGTAAATGTATGTGTGATTGTGCCTGTAATTGTGGTTGATTGATTTAATTTATGTATGACTGCGGCTAGTTGTTAAAATTCCAACTTCGGATTGTTTAAAAATGCTTTCATAGTGCAAGTAAGATATTCAAATTCTCAGTATTCAACAAATACATATTTAGGTATTCGTATAATATGAATATAAATATATTAAAATTATGTAACTTAGATAAATGTAATAATTTACCCCACATTCGGTCTAGTTATTACAGGCTCAGAGCTGGTTGTTACACCAATGAAAAGTACAAAGAAAAACTAAAAGTATAACAAATAAAATTAACATTTTCGAAATAAATAACAAAGGAAAGTTTTAAAATAAGAAACAAGGAATTGTTATTCTCAAATAAAAAACCAACCCGACATCCTGTTCTAAGAATATAATTGATGAAAATAAGCATTCTTCGTCACCAAAATGGGAAGATAAACCCGACGGAAAGTGCATAGGAAAATGAATTATTGCCTCGATAGCTCTTGTAGCCCATTTTTCCAGACTGTACACTGACTTCAGTCTTCTAGAATACTGTTTTAAACATACAATACAAAACCAGCCCTTATCTTTGCTATGTAAAGTAATTTTTGCATATCTTCTAACATAAGAGACTAGGTACTTTTTCTTCCTTAACACACATGAATGGGTAGTGGGATTTTCAAAGCATAGTTTGCTCGATGCAGCAGAATACGGTACCATGAAGAGAAATAAAATAAAGAAGAATGGTTTGCAGAAGAAATGTTGAAGAAAATGGAAGAGTGAAGGAAATGGAATCACATAGATACAGAAGAAGGTTAAAAGATGATCAGGAAGCTAAATAATGAACTTCGAATGGTAAAGAAATGCAATGAAATAAAAGAATTGGAAAGAACAGTAAAATATGATCTGATGTACAAGGAAGAAAGAATGGTGCAAATTGAAAGAAAAGAAGCAAAGCTGTGTGATCATTAAAGGACAAAAATGGCAACCCAATTAGTGATCGGAAGGAATACGTAGAGGAACTGTATGAAACGTTCCAACGCCCACAGACAAATACAGAAGAAAAAGTAGAAATAAGTTATACGGGTTTTAGAAGAATTTGAGAAGGTTCTTAGTGACATGAAAAATGTTAAAGCAATGGGTGTGGATGCTGTTCCGAATGAATTAATAATAATAATAATAAAATGGGAAAGGTTGAAAAAAAAAAAAAATCATGTATGCGAATCTGCAATTAAATTTATGACTCAGAAGATTAGCCAAACGACTTTTTAGAAATAGTAATGATTCCATTGGAAAAGAATAATAATTCAAGAAGTTGTGAAAATTGACGAACTATGAGCTGCATAGCGAAGATTCTTCTGCGAGCTTTAAACAAAAATTATACGGTAGCGTGAATGTAGAGATTGAAGAGGAACAGGTTCGATTTAAAAGAGGGAAAGGAACAAGGGACTCGATTGAATTATTGAGAACAATAGGAGATAGATACATAGAGAAAAAGTACGGAAGAATACGTAGGTTTAGAAACTTGACTTGTTGATTTGGAAAAGGCATTCGATCGAGTCAACTGGAAATGTTAATGCAAGTATGAAATGAAATATCAAATACTTGTAGGAAATTTGTATCTAAATCAGAGAATGAAGGTAAAAGTGGACGTCTGGTTGTCAGATCCAACAGCAATTGGCCAGAGAGTGAGACAAGGTTGTTTCCTCTCCTCCACTTTATTTAATATGTATCTAGAACAGGTCATACAGATATTCTTCGAAAGCGAAGGAGGCGTTACACTTGGGGAAAGAAAAATCGAATGCATTAGATAATTCTTTTTGCAGAAAATGAGGCATCAATTAACAGGATGTTAAAACAGTTGGAAAACTGAGAGGAACATGGAATGAAAATAAACGTAAATAAAACGAAAGGGATGATAATGGGATCAAATCTAACCACAGCAAAAATCAAGATTGGAATAGAAAAAAGTTGGACAGTATTTGAGTAGCATTATAAATGAGCGTACGTGACACGTGAAGAAGGGATCAAGGTGAGAATAGCGATGGAGAAACTGGCATTCCCTAAGAAGAAGGGTCTATTCTGCAGATTGATTAACAGAGTTGAGGAAGTGATTAATAAAATGTTTTGTGTGGAGTACTGTGTGGTATGGAGCAGAAGCGTTGTAACAACATGACCCGTGCCTACTTAAACAAGTACCTTTCAGTATTCATATTCAATGTAACAAAATTTAACGAAGCAATATGATTAATCGACGATTGCATGAAATTATAACCAAATAATAAGTGAAGTAAAATGTAGATGAACGTGAACATACCTTCAATCCAAATATCGTGTCAAACACAAGGTAAATATAGTTTTTGATAATAACTAACATAAACACTAACAGCCTGAACTCGCTTGCTAGTACAGGCACCAACTTGTAGTGAGAGGTGTATGTCAAACAGGTTAATTGTTCTGTAGTTGTATTAACTAGGTCTGCAACTAGCAGAAACCATTGCAAATTAATTATAAAAATGTATTTTGTAACAACTAGCCTCTGTCTCTTTATATCGCAGATGAAATACGAGTCACGAATCAGCTACTCAATCCCATAGTGTAATATTCAGTAAACATCGCTAAACCGTGACAACGAACCAAATCATAACTGCTTTTTGTTATCTATCACCATGCCATTTACTAAGTAAATTGAAAAAACATTGATTTCATACCAAGTGCATTAGAAGGTATGCTAGAAACACTGTAAATACGTATAAGGCATGTTGTATTTAACAATTTCAGTAAACGTTAACTTCCTGTTTTCACTTCTGAAAGATTAATTTGGTACACCTAGTCTGCCACCTCCAAATTTTGCTGATCTATTTGTTAAATCATTTCTTTCTAAATGACAAAGCCGCTGAAAGTGAATAATACACAGATGCGCTACAAATCAAGATACTAATTACTGCTTTTATATCTACATTCTAATAGCTCATCGACCAGTAGAAAGATACAGTAAAATGATCATCCTTGGTTTTAAAATTTCGATACTGTTTCAAATATTTCCTACACCTATAATGAATCTGATTTTATGATTCTGCCTTGTATGCGATACGAACGAAAACATAGAGCAGTTAAGAAAATAAAATGGATGAAGAGAGTAAGTATATAAAACGTTTGTTAGACGCGTATAAATCTGTAGAGCAACATACCATACCACTTAAATCTGTGACATTGATGTTTCTTGGCGGATCCACTTTGAACACATAAAGGGTGATCTTCTGATCGGAGAGTAGGTGTCGGACGTGGTGGGCCACGGATGGCTTGAAGTCTACCTTGACCCAAAGAGAAGCAGACTTGACTCGAAGTTCCCCTTCATTTTCTTGCGCGTGAGTGAACTCAAGTAAGCGTTGGCCGTTGAGCGAGTGGCCTGAAACAAAAAAAAACAAAAACAATAAATGAGTAATATTCTTACTTCACAAATTACTAGGAGAAAACAAACATTTTTAGGGAAGAAATAAGGAGCGTCCACAATATTAATTTGAACAAAACAAAACACTATAAACAAAAGGACTATGGAATCCACATAGCAATAGTTTTCAGAGAATCCATTAATCAATTATTTATTAGGATGAGCAATCAACGGAAAATCAAAATAAACTAATAATCTAATAAAATGAAAATGAGTCTTGGCGAATTTTAATTTAATTGAATTCCATGTATGTTTTTTGAATTCTACTCAGATCGGGATGTGGTGAGGGAGTTGATATGGAGCGGGAGTCGACATCAGTCTAGTTTCAAGGTATACCACCCAGGCATTAATTTGCACGATTAAGGATACTGTGTTAAAATTGTGAAATCATTATTCATCTTTGAGAAACCTATTTTCTTCTCTGTGCATCGAGTAACTTTTTCTTAAATTTGGAAATTTGTTTTTCTATTATTTTGAGCGGTAATTGCTTAAAATTAACAAATTTTCTCGGTTTTGGGCCGAAATTTTTGTATCATTTTTTTAAAGGAAGTGTATATTGGTTTAATATTGATAAATTAATTTCTCATTTCCGAGAAACTCTGTCTCAAATGTAAGAAATCGGTTACTCGAAAAAGTGAGAAGTAAGAGTCTCAAATTGAGAATGGTACACAGGAAATGGATCCTCAAAGATGATAAATAAGTCATGATAGTTGCAAAATAAGGCAAACGATTAAATAAATTCAGTGGGAGTTTCTTAGAACTTTCAAACTAGATTTCGTACCATATATCATCTGTCACCAATGACAGTACTACTGGGATTTAAAAAAAATATTTCTGCATATGGCGCATTACGAAATAATCAGACGTTTTTTCCTATACAGAAAGATATCATGAGTGGTAATCTAGTAATTAAAACTACAGGAAAAGCAGCCTTTACAGAGAATGGAACCTGGATCCTCGGTTTCCGGATCAATGATCTCCAAGTAATTAACGCAATTTCTTTAATCCCAGTTCACACATGCTGCGGCTTGTTTGCGAAACTCTGCGGCGTTCAAGGACGAATCTCAGTTTAAAGAACTATCGCAATGGATGCGCACGTTTGTGCAGTAGTACAAATAATTTTCTTAGGTATGAAATTTCAACTTTCTCTTTTTATTCAAATTGAGAACATGCTGGTTTTAAAATAAGATCAGTGGTCCTGTTTCCAAACCGATATGTTGTTGATATTTCATTTGTATGAAAATTATTTCTCAGTGCACAAATAAAAACTGTTTTATTAATTTTAAGAAACCGTATTTTACAGTGCATTTACGAGCAAGAAAATTCGTAGACAATTCCATCCATATTATATTTTTTTCATTGTAATATTCCTACCATATAGTGAGAATATTGTACCTGCAAGTGTGGACATTTTCAAGTTCTGAGGGTATTCTCATGTAGGTGGGAGTGACAGTTCATATGGGGAGGGGGTTTGCTGAAGGGTTGGCTGGTTCAAACCAGTTTTGTTTTCAAAATATCAATTGGTTTAAACAAATAAATAAATAAATAAAAGCAAAAATGCCACAAACTTCATGGTGACGATTTCACATATTCAACCATCTGCGATAATTTTATATAATTTCCGCCTTGTAATCAAGGGGTTCCGGGTTCGAGTCCCGGTGGGGGACAATCTCTCTCAGGTGCAAATCGAGTACTGGTTCGGATTCCACTTTGGGCTGTTGCTGTAGGTCCTATCCTTCATAACCTCGCTGCTGCATCAGAACAATAAGGAGAAACAAACTTATTTCCATCCATAAGTAATATAAATAAATAAAGCAATTTAAAAAAAACTGTTTTAAACAAAAATAAACTGTTTTTTGTGTGTGGGGGGGGGGGGCAGTTTTTGCCAACCCTGGATTGCTACCATTATTTTGTTCAAGTTGATGTTTTTTACTAGATTATCATTTAAAGGTTGACATTTTTTATGTCCCTCTTGGACTCGAACTCTACCACTTCGAAGAACCTGTACAGGCCGATTTATCATTTTTTCCTAGATTAATATCAAGGAAGTTGAAATTGAAAATATACAGAACTGTCATTCTGCCTGTAGTACTTTACGGTTACGAAAGTTGTAGTACGACCTTAGCAGATGAACAGAAATTATGGGTGTTTGAAATGAAGGTCTTGAGAAAAATATACGGGCCGAAACGGGGTTAGATGACTGGATAATGGAGAAGACTGCATAATAAAGAACTCCACGGAGTGTACGACTCACCTGATGTAAGAATAATGAAATTGCGACGACTACAATGGGCAGGTCATGTACCTCGGATGGGAGAAAAACAAGAATATATTCGATCTTGATTGGAAAGGCGGAGGGAAAGAGACCGTTGGGAAGATCGAGACCACGTTGGGAGGACAATATTAGAAGGATCTTGAAGAAATAAGTGTATGTAGTGAAAAGTGGCTTAATCTTGCCCAGGGTAGAGCCCGATGGCGATCGTTTGCTACTGCGGCGAAGAACTTGCGAGTTCCATAAGCCATAGAGCAAGTAAGTAAGGATAACATCATTTTTCAATACAAAATAAGTTATCAATTTATACCTCCAATTATTCATTTTAATATTCGGTCAGACTTTATTTTATTATTATTATTATTGAGTTTATATAATTCTCTACTTAAAACAGAGAAAAATATGAAGAATCTCCATTTTTATAATTGAATAGTTGAGGGAAAAAAGAATAGATTAAGAAAAAAAAAGATGACCCGTAAGGAACTTGCGGCTGCCGCGCGGATGATGCGGCAGGTCTGTGGCACCGTTCCGCAGCCGCAGAGTGTGTGAATCACTCCATTTATTTCAATGGCCCATAAGCTTGCGTGCGGCTCTCGCACGGTCGCCGCACGGCTCCTGAACCGCATGTGTGAACTGAAACTTATGTAACGAAAACTAATATTTTATAATTCTTTCGTGCTGCACGATTTGGGAAAGATTTTCCTTTTAAAATTCTCCACTTGTAGTCGAGTGCCTTCACTTCTGATATCAGAACACATATTAGCTGCTTCAGCTGAAGCAATAATGGAAACACCGTATATGGAAATTGGTCGTGGCAGTAGTAGCTTAATATGAAAGTAATGGGCGGGCAACCGAAGGATCCGGGTTCGATTCAAGTTTTGTTGAAGTAACGCAATGTTGCAATACAGACTTAGCTCGCGGAAACCAAGATGACCAGACCAACCATATGCCCCCACTTTTTTTCTAAATCAACATTCTTTTTTGCAAATGAAAGAAGTTAACGCTGCGAATCTTCTGGAAATCGTGAAGCCACCAGTCTCTTAATACTCATAGAACCTCAGACATACATAAAATAAATTGGCAATAGTGACAACTGGAGTGTTTAGGGGCGGGAACATGTAGATTATTTATGTATTGTGTCGAATAATGTTTAGGTCAAATTTGGTGCCGATACGTTTAATGATATGGTAGCAAACTGAAGAAAGATTTTTAAAAAAATGACAACGCTGACAACCGGGATGCTTTCAGACGTTGACACTCAAAATATTTTTCTATTTTGTAGAATAGTATTTGCGCCATATGTGGGGATGCTACAACTAAAGTAATATTTAAAAAAAAAATGAATTCTGAAGAAAATAGATAGGCAACACTTACAACTGGGATGCTTGGGGACGGAATACCTACAGTGTTTTTCTATGCTTTCGAATAATGTTTATTCTAATTTGAATTTGAATTTTATTTAAGACTCAGATCGGTTTATTCTAAGTTTGGTGCAAATAGGCATAGCGAAATGGAAGTTGTAACTGAGGAAAAACCTGATAAATTTCAGTCACAATCGGCTGCAGCAAAGACTCGAACTTACTTGCCCTCCCAGTCCTGATCAGAAGTCCGTGACTGTAACCACTTGACCACGGAGACTGGGTTGCAGGGTCTGATTCATTGTCATTACATTATATTCTTCTTATTTAAAATTTTAAGACAGTTTCAACATGACTTCCATGCTCATATCCTTTAGTAGCTGTCACTTCTTACCATTAATATCCATTTGGTTATGATTTCTTCAAGAGTTTCAAAACGAAATTAGTGCCCATTGGTAAATTGTTAAAAGTAGCGCAATACACATAACACATACACAAAAAGTTGTGCAGTGAATATATTCCAAACAAATGTCATTCCATAAGTGGTTTTAATGATATTATATTTGCTGGTAAATAACAACTTGACAAGAATACAGGGTGTTATTTGTCACCTGAAGAGGTGGGGGGATTACTGCCCAAGGATACATGCACCTATTGGAGTACTGGAAATAAATACACAGTCCGGTCCATAAGTTCCCGGACTAGGGCCATTGAAAGAAAAATATGAAGGCTGGTATCATTTTTTAGTTTGTTTATTAAAAAATAGTCTGCACTTGAAGCAATTCACTGATGAACATGTATCTTCAACTTTTTCATGGCCTTGGAAAACTCTTGTGCGGGAATAATGTTAAGCTGGTCGGTCACAGCTTTTTGAATCTCCTTGATGGTATCGAAGCTTTCATGCTTTAGGAGCAACTTCATCTTGGCGAAAAGAAAACAATCGGGCGAAGACAGGCCTGGAGAGTAAGAGGGATGGTGCAAGGTTACGATTTGTTTTTGAGAAAGAAATTGTCAGTGCATGCGGAACAAATCTTGCGCACACTTCACGTTTTCTCAAGTCTTCGGTTAAAATTCGTAAAACTACAGTTTTCGGTATATTGACTGCATCTGCTATTAACGGAGACGTCACTTTTCGATCTTCTTTGACTATTTTGGCTACGACGGCTATGTTGTCATTGGTTCGGGGTGTTGTGGGTCGACCACTGCGCTCGTCGTCCTTCATTGACTCCCTACCCTCTCGAAACCGTTTGTGCTATTCAAAAATGGTTGTTCGCCTTATGCTGTATCACCATAAGCTTGCTGAATCATTTATAGCGTGTCTGTTTCAGACATATCGGCGGACTTTAATCTCTACACGTTGTTCGTCCTTCTCATCCATTTCACACTTTGACACAGACTAACAACAGCGGTGTGAATAACACGTCTTGTCTTCTAAACTACTGCAACTACACTAACGCCAATTTGCGCTATTGTTAAGTAGGTCTAGTACTACGTATTCCAATCCTTGTACCACAAATAGCGTTGGTAGGAAAGCGGTGAAAAAATTAGTCCGGGAAGATGGACCGGATTGTGTAAAGTAATTTTATAACATATTTATGAGAAAATAACATAATTCCATGTCCCCCGATTTTTTTTTTCAATAAAATATTGTAGACACTCGCATTTTGTACCCTAGAACCGTCGCTACTCATAACTCAAGGATTAATATATAAATAAAAAATAGGTCACACAGCGATGACAAGCGTGAAAAAGTGTATTATGACTGAAACTTTGGTCCACATTGGATTATGCTGGAAGTGGACGAGCGAGTTTAACTGTCTGCTATGGTGTCTAACTTCAACCATTTATCGAGCAACCAGTATCGTTAATTATAGAGCCCGAAAAAATCCGTGGTTGCTCGGATGGTCATTTAGTGTTTTTATTTATTTGTTTGTATTAGTTGTATTTGAACCTTGCAACACTTGTCTATGCCTCATGACGTCAACGGGTTGTCATGGAGCGCGCTGTTTAAATACACTTAAATGTGAATTTGTCATAATCTTGTAACTAGTAAATAAGTCCATAGTTACAGTTCTCTCTCTGTCATGGTAGTAGTCCGCAGTATGTGGAAGTATAGGTGTATGTCTTCGGGTTAGAGTATGCGTTACAATAAAGAAGAGTTGCATAACATGCGTTTGTGTTCTATCTACCGATAATGCTATTTAGAACTAATTTGCAAGTAAGATTCGGCTTTACTGAAGAATATCTAATGGATTTCGTGTTTTGTCTAATGGGTAACGTCTTTGCTGCTACATGTCCTTTTACATTTGGAAGATGCTAGTTAAGATTGAAGAAAGTCTTTGTAACGTCTGCTGCTCGTAGTCGGTCATGTCTGTTATTCCTACAGATCTTTCGGATAATCATCTTTACCATTTCGTCAGGCATACCAGTGGTAGGTGACAAATGTGAAGTTTCCGTAAAGCAAAACTTGCTAGTAGAACATTGTGAGATGTAAAATACGCGTGTAAAAGAACTGTATGCAAATATTTTGTGAAAAAGATTTTACTTCGCTAGAAGAAAACAGGTAACTAAGGTACCAGGCAAAACACATGAGCTACCAGGGAATTGTCTCTCTGCAAATGACACATTGTTGTGCTAGAGATTTTTATTTCAGTTTTGACCAATTCGTACCCCTCATGGAGTACCGTTACTTATAGAGGAGTGTATAGAAAATATTAAAATTTTAACAAACTCTTCAATATATTGAAGCATGTTTTTTTTTCTTCACTATTTTAAGGCCTAAAATATTTTTTGAAGGAGTTGAAAATGTGGATTTTTTCTTGATAGGATAGAAGCTACAATTTCACGCTTATTTAGAGAAGAAAATAAGTTCGTTTGTTTTCAACTCATTCTGAGTACAGCGATTCAGCATGTCTCGATGACTTATTTAAGACAATTTTAGTCGAAATGTAAACTAACAATTTAATTATTGTTTCCAAAACCTTCAAATGTATACTTTTAGACAAATACTCCATTGCTTCAAGTACTTAACACACTATAATCACATTTAGCCTTAGTGAATGCAAATTTTGCATGCCCCTGCAGGTGAAAACAGTCTGAGATAAAAAGGGCAGCAAATAAGAAGAAAATAAAATTATTTTGATCTACTTACAAGAAAACTGTATCCGGTGGGACACAAAAATCAGCATGAAACTTCTACAGTGTATGGATGATGTGTTCGTTCAAATGAACACGTATCGGAATTTAGCAGAACACGAGTTACAGGACTTCATATTTTCAAAATTTTGTTCTGAACGCCTGAAGAGTAGGCAACACTTCAAACATATATGCTGAAATTATGCATTTCTCATTCACTTCTATACAAAAGTTTGCGCTGAAGATAATTTAAATCTTAGATTACAGTTATTGATGAAATTGAAATTTTCTTAAATGGCAACATAGGTCAAATGACACATCATGCCAATGGTCTTTAAGTTCTACTTACAAAAGCACAACCAGTACATTTACTAGTTTTTGAAAACTGCAAAAAATTGCATTTGGAACTCTTAAATATTAGAAAGTGGAACTAATTATGTAAGGTAATGTTTTACACTATTTAACGTTATGAGCGCTCCAACTGCCATTGTTAGTATAAAAGACTCCTGGAAACATTACTGTGGTAAGTTTAAACGTGCTATCTCATTCATGTTTTGTGGTCCATTAGCATCGTGTGAAGAATGCGTTAATGCTACGAATTTCAGATTAGCATTGCGCATGGGTAAGGGGAAGCACGTGAGTTCGAGCCGCGGTGCCAAAGATCTTGGCAAAAAATTTCCAGACTTTCCATAATTAAAGCCCTGCCTGCTAACTTCCACTCAGGTACGACAGGACCACAAAACATGAGATAGCAGTTTTAAATTTTTCAGTGTGATGTTACCAGGAGTTCTTTAATTAACGATAGCAGTTGGAGCGCTCATAGCGTTAAATAGTTGTAAAATATCACCTCACCTACCGAGTTTCACTTTATAATATTTCAGAGTTCCAAACGCAATTTCTCGAAAAGTTTTCGAAGAAACTATTAAACTATTTCGAAGTACCTGCTTTTGTAGATAGAACCTAACGATAATTGGTATGATATGTCATTTGATCCATGTTGTCATTTAAGAAAATTTCACTTTTTGCCACTAGACCACAATATAATGGGACAGTATACAGTGCTTGATCACGATGGCACATTCCCCCTGAAATTAAAAGGGGCGTGTGTCGGGATTCCTCCTGGAAACAAATTGCTTTTGAAATTAAAGGGATGGAAAGTTTCCTTTGGGTCACCCTGTATAACTCACATTTGACAGGGATCACAGCAATTAATTAACACGTCATTTTCATCAATAACGTTAATGTAACATTTAAATTGTCTTCAGCGCAACCTTCTATGTAAAAGTGAATGGGAAATGCATAATTTCAGCACACATGTATGAAGTGTTGCCTACCCTTCAAGCGTTCAGAACAAAATTTCGAAAACTTTGAAGTCCTGTAACTCGTGTTCCGCTAAATTCCGAAACGTAGTACTACAGGAGTGTTCATTTGAACACATCATCCATACACTGTAGAAGTTTCATGCTGATTTTTCGTGTGCCACCGGAGACAGTTTCCTTGTTAGTACTGGTACCAACTGTCGTCAAAATATTCAAAACTAACAAATTTTCATGTACATTTACAAAATGTCGCTTGGACTATGGTGTAAGAAAAACGAAATATCTAGCATAAAAGATATGTTTCAACGTGTGTCAGATGTATGGACGAGAGCTCCAGACAATTCAGACATTGTACGTATCTATTTTAAGTTTAAACTCCTTTAACAAACTAGAGTTAACACTCTCCGCTCGCATGAAGATCACGTCATTATTCGCGCAAAGCAAGATGTTCCACTTCGTTAACAGTGAGCAAGATTGAGATACATTTAATTAAGTCTTCCTTCTTATTTCACCGCATATTAGGGATGTGCATAGGGCCTACTACTTGGAAGAACGCCCATCGAATGAGTTAATAATTTACACTAAACACGTAACGGCGAAATAGAACAGCTTTCTTGTCACATTGCGTTCAACGGATATTTTATAATAAGAATTACTATGTCTCTAATATGTATTTCATTGTAGGGAATATTTCATTTTTTCAGGTTCAAGTGATATTGGTTCGAATAAACGTATCTACCGGAATTAAAGTTCTTTTTGTTTAGCGAAAGATTACTTTTGGATAAGAAGTTTTGGTTATTGCCAATGGCTTTATTATTTAGGCCCTCGTGTTTTTCTCTCTCCCTCTCTTTGCTTTATGAGGTTCTTATCTTCTGAGAAGAAGCTTCCACTCCGAGCTGTCGGCAGGAGAAGTCGTCAAGATCAATTTGTTTCGATTGGTCCCTTGTGGGTCGTCCTGGAAGAAGTGAAACTCATTCTCTTCTTCATGCTGGTGGTTTGCCAACCCGCAACAAAGAAGAGTTTCGAAATACAGATCTGTCTCACACACAAATACATATACACACATATCTTTTTCTCTCTTTCACACACAAAACCCATACACAAACAAATGCGGCATGAATATAATGTGATGCTATAACATCATTAAATTACTATTAACTGCATTGCATGACTCTAAGCTTGCAAAGCAACTCTTAGAAAGCGATTGTGTGATAGTAGCATAACAACGGCTCTCTTCGGTCTCTCTGGTCGTTCGCTGGTTTCTAATTGTCTCTGATGATTTTTTCAACGCAAGAAATGAATTGGTCTTGAGAGAATTCGTTTAGAAATTGTAATGCAATTACATAATAATTTTCTAAATGTAATAAAACATGTTCCTCTCTTCTTCTCCCTCTCCTCCCTCCCTCTTTCTTTCTTTTCTCTATCTTCTAATATATATGATCAAAAATATATGTGATCAAAAGTATCCGGACCTCCACCTGAAAGTGAAGTATTATAAGTTTGGGCCAATCGCCATCGGGAATACTCGCACAGTCAATACGGCGTTGGCCAACCCTCAGTCTTGATGACAGACAGCACTCTCGCAGGCATACTTTCAGTCAGGTGGCGGAAAGTTTCCTGGAGAATGACAGCCCATTTCTCGCGGAGCGCCGAAATGAGAAGAGGTATCGAAATGGGTCGATTGGTCTAGCACGAAGTCGGCGTTCCAAAACATCCCAGAGATGTTCTATCGGATTCAAATCAGGACTCTGCATAGGACAGTCCATTAGTGGGACGTTAGTTTCATCAAAACACTCCCTCACAATTCCTGCAGCATGGACGGGTGCTTGATCGCCTTGAAAGACACAGTGATTATATTCTCGAACTGGTCACCCATGGTAGGCAACAGGAAAGTGCTTAAAATATCAACGTATCTTTGTGCCGTGACATTGCCGCTTAAAGCAACAAAGGGGCCAAGCCCCCTCCGGGAGAAACGACCACACTGTACCCCACTACCACCGAATTTCACGACAGGCTGGCAGATGTCGTTCACCAGGCATTTGCCACACTCCCACCCTAATATCGGATCGCCACATCATATACCATGTTCATCACCCTACTCAACAGTTTTCCACTCAACTATGGTCTAGTTTTGACGCTCCTTACACCACGCGAGGCGTGGTTTGGCATTTGTCTATGTAATGTGTGGCTTATGGGCAGCTGCTCGGCCATCGAGACCAAATTTCCGCACCTCGCGACGAACGGTCATGGTGCTTGGAGTAAGAAGATCCTGATGCAGTTTGGAATTCCTGTATGATGGTGGTGATGGATGATTGATGATTACTCTCTACGAACTCGACGGTTTCTGGAGGTCAACGAGGGAGGTTGGTCTGCACGCTGTTTGGTTGTACACGTCCCTTCGTATTTCCACTTCACTATAACATCGGAAAGAGTAGACCTAGGGATGTTCAGGAGGGTGAACATCTCGTGCACATACTCCTTACCGAAGTAGCATCCAATCACCTCACCACGTTCAAAGTCCGTGAGTTCCTTAGACCATCCCAATCTGCTGTTTGCTGACTACTAAAGGTGCAGTTTCGTTTGTGCGATTTCCGCATACGAAGATCGCAAGCAACTTCTGCACGCGCCACTGCATTGACACGTTCAAGGGAAATCAGTGAAGCCGGTTTGATTTGCGCGTCGGACGCATGGTGTCGCTAGCAACTGTTGCAACGACTCCTTCGGAGAGTAGTCAAGCTGCAGCAATCGCATGCGTTGTAGAGTGTTGTGCAGTTTTTATTCGTGTTTTCTTTGAATTTGGAACTATTTTGTGCCAAATATGAACTTCAGCAGAGATGAGAATGAAAAGATACGTCAAGAATGCACGAAAATACTATAAAATTGTTGGTAAAACCCGAAAGAAAGAGAATACATGCAAAGATGTGATTGTCCTCTAGTAAGTTTGATGTTCGATAGATGGCAGCAGAGTTTTTGAGAAGCTTGAAGTAACTATATTGTTTTATATTGAAAGGAAGTTGAGTTTAATTTAAAATGCTGATTATATTATTATTACAGTTGTTTGTAATCGTGCCTAAAATTATGTTACTGTAAGAAATATTGTTTACAGAAAGATCTTAAACTCGCTATGCACGGAAAGTAAATCGTATAAATGTATAAAGTATCGTAAAACGTCCCGCAGCGCGAAATGCACAAACGAAACTACCCAACGAAATTCTTCCGTCGTACGCATTTGCTGAATGCGGTAATCGCTTACAACCATCGCCTAAACGAAACCGCACCTTTAGATCTCTGACAATGTGTTGCATGAAGTAGATGGTAGTAATGTGTCGCCCTCTATGATAAATAATTGTTTCGCGGGGTCTCCGGACATTTTTGTTCATATAGCCAGAAGATTTTGGATAGTAGCAAATCGCATTAGAAAATTGTAATGGGAGACTTCAGTGCGAAAGTAGGAGCCAAGCAGAGCAGTGACACGAAAGTGGGAAACTTTGGATTTGGCAAAAAAAAAAAAAAAAAAAACAAGAGAGGAGAGAAGTTAGTGGAGTTCTCAGAAGCCAACAGACTGTTCATTTCCAATACATTTTTCAAGAAACCGCCCCAGAGGATTAGTACTTACAGATTTTCGGTTTAAGGTATGTAGCGGTCCCAATCACGATTTCTTGCAAACTTAACCTTGAAATTTTCAAAATAATACCTTAGTTGCAAAGAGAATCGAAAATATTTTAAATGTTAAGTCTCTCGACTCATATTCTCACCTAAGAACATTGTAAGTTATGCCAGGAGACTTCAGAAAATAGAGAAGCATACTTAAGTTGATCACACTGACGCTTCCAGAAACACACTTCTACAATATACCTCATAATAGATAGACTTACCACGCTTCCCCATTTCCGTCTGCGCTAAAACTAATGTGTTTTGTACACGAGCAAGTGATTTTGAATTCATCCACTAGGTACCTCTGGCATAGACCTCATATTCTATTACGTTTATTTTCCTTATATCCTACGTTAAATCACACACACACACATACCCATGCTCTCTGGTTGGGATTCGAACCCACAACCTTGGTGTCGCTGCCCTAACGGCTCAGACCGCACGGCTACTTCAGTCGGCACTCAATCAGTGTGGACAATGAATAATGGGGAACAACAGAACTTGTCTCTTCCGTGTTTTAGTTAGCGTGAGACAGGGCAGCGCAGAACAGCAGCCGTCTGCTACATGCGCTTTACTTGTGAGAGATAATTTTTGAATTATTCCCAACTCAAATATGTCAGACTAAGCCAAGGATGGCTAAAGGCCATGATTTTTTTTACATCGTTTTTAGTCTAGTGATTTTGAAACTGACAGATCTTTCTAATTCCTTCCTTCTCCTATTGAAGCAATCATGTTAATGTCTCAACGAAAGCAACTAGATGAGGTTTCAGTTCAGCCACTTGGATTCGTCATGACCCTGTCTATTTTATGACTCTAATGCTGGAAGTTCTTTTCGTTTGATTACCTTTCCTTACATGACGAGTTCACGCTAGCACGTCAATGAAAGCTGGTAGAGAGAAACTGATTTCAGATTTGGATTCAGTTACCTTAAATTATGTTTCCGCTTTTAATATCATCACTCTTTAACTGACTTTTCCGTTTGCTTAGCTTTCTCCTTCGTTGCACCTCATTGAAAGTCAGAGAAATTGATTTTAAATTTGTGTTCATTGACCTTGAATATCGATTAAAATCTTGTAATTGTAAAGCTGGCAGGTCTTGTTTTTACTTAGCTAGCTTTCTCCATTTAGAACTCACGCTCACACCTTAATGAAAGCAGCTAGAGAGAAACTGATTTCAAATCTTGTTTCAGTGACTCGATTTATTAGGAAATTTCAGTTCTTGTGACTCTAAAGCTGACATTGTAATTTGTGGGACCCATTTTTAGTAACTTTTTTAAGCTGGGAGGTAATTTGAACCATACAATAATGACTCAGAATATACGAAATATAATGAAATTCAAGTAATGGATTTCCAATATTTAAAAAAATAACTATTGATAATGTAATAGAAAGCTAAAGTTGAATTGTTAATATCTTTATTTATTTATTTTAAATAAAATAAACTGGCAAACCGTTCAAATTAATAATTTTGTTTACTTATCTCTCCTTCTCTACCCCTTTCGTGTTTGGGTTCTGTGACGCGTAAATTATTAATGCCATTCTTTGCTCTCCTCGAGTTTATGTATGCGTTGTGTATATTCAGCAAGTTTTAACACCAAATTCTCTCTTTTCTCGATTGATTGATTTCGTTATTAGGATCTTGATGAACTTATGAGTGTTTAAGAATGGCCTCAAATGATTTTCGTAAAGTATGCTCCCAACCATTGCGTTCACACTGAAGTCCTTACTAGGTTACTGAAAGAGAGCACATAAATAATTTAATTCGGGCAATCTGTTACCCCTCTTCTCTCAGTTCCAAACTTAATACTTGCTAATGTGGAGATTCATGTTGCGCTGTGAAACTTTTTAACATTGGCAGTAACAATATTCTATATCTAATGTATGTTTATTTAAAAGCAGTGTATACAAAGCTAGTCCATAACAATTCTGTTGTGGTTGAGGTCTTAATGTAGTTACTATAAGAAAGCAGGATAAACTGAATGGTCAGAGTAAGTATTACTATTAAAGGGCAATGTGTACTGGAAATATCGAAACAAAAGAATTTTAATGAATATAGGAATAACTAAATGTTGAACTTATGTGAAGAAATGGTGATGATGATAATGATTTGCATGGCTCTGGGTCGAGTACAGTCCGTGCCATGTGCAAAATGTGATGAACAACTGCCATGAGGGAAGGAGGTTGGGTTCTTGTGTTTCCTTAGTTTCCTCTCACTAAATAATATTCCATTACTCATTCTCATTCCACATAGAGCTGTTCAGTTTCCGATATATCTAAAATTCGGCTCGATATTTTAAAAATCGAACGATCGATTTATGAAAACATTAGTTTTTGATATATCAAAGTTCACTTTTCGATTTTTGATATTTCAATTAAAATTGGTTTGCAATGTGTCACTTTTTCGATTAAAATCGATTTTCTGTTTTTCGATTAAAATCTTTTTCGATTTATCGATTTTCGATTAAAGCCGTTTTTTTATTTTTTATTTTTTTCGATTAAAATCGGTTTTGATTGTCGATTTTTATATTTTTGGATTGAAATCGTTTTTGATTTTTCGATTAATATTGATTTTCTATTTTTTTAAATTAAAATCATTTTATTCTCTTTCAATTAAAATAGTTTAAATTATTTCCAATTAAAATAGTCTTCGTTTATTTTTAAAACTATTTTTCTCTAAAATTTAGTTTTGTAACAGCTTTTCCGTTTTGAACGATTTCGTTGCTCTTTTTTTTTTTCTTTTAGTATTGCAAGCTTCATATGAGAATCTGAAATAAGGTAAGTGTACCGATTATGGCCCGGGTCCCCAATATGCCCACCCCCAGAGCTCTGTAGCTTTCCGTTTGTGCTACTAGATGTTACTGTAAACTATATCCTCATGACAAGTGAAATCATTTTTGCGCCACTCAGTTGTTTGCGAGTGGAATGAGCTGCAGCAGCTTCAGTTGAAGTGGCATATTGAGCAAGAAAATAGTTTGCTGTTATTTTAACAAGGCAAGTAATGTTCTGTTTCAGTATCTATTGTTGAAAACCTAATCAGTATAATGCATGGATAATGTAGCTTTGTGAGCATACATGAACATTAAATGTGTGTAACGCAATGCATTGCATTGTGTAACTAGCAGGCGCCAGAAAAAGTAAGATGAGTCATGTTGGGCAAAATGCAGTCATAACTGTTTAAAATGAAAGAATTGGGTATTTGAAATGTTTGTACTGAACACTCGTCATCATAATGTTTAGTAATTAAAACGAAGATAATACCAGGTAATAAGGAAGATGTCAATTTCAATACAAAAAATAAGAAGATTAAAACCAAAATAAAGCAAGTATCGTCACATTTAAAACGACCAGAATTTCAGTAACTGTTCTAATAGTCCTGAAGAACCGGCACTGAGTTGTACTAAGTCTTGTGAATCTTGGTTTTGTTATCTTTGTCAGGAAGACAGGGTTGCAGACATGCGTCTTTGTGTGTCGTGTAGCAAATACGGCCATGAAGAGTGTGTTGGAATCATCGCTAAAGATCACGGACCATTTCTTTGTCCCTCATGTGAGACGTGACTTTTTAAACTTCTTCCTTTGTGTTACACTTCTTGTTTATTCATATTTTTTTTCTTCTTGTATATTCACTTGTTTTGCACCAATTTTGGTATTAATACAATATTCTTGGTTTTGTAATCTCATATAAATTATGTATGCTTTTAATGTATACATCTTAGTATGTAGCATACCTGAGTAATACAGGAAGATTACACATCACTTTTTCCATACGCTCTTGTTTTCTATAACGGGCCATATTGGGAACACCATTTTCCCAATATGGCTCACTGGCTACATTTTAGTTTTCGATATATTACATTTATATACGTAATTTCTAGGAAGCAGATTTTCTTTTCCATTTGTCCAAATAGTCTCCTAACTTGATGATTTAGTCGATTCACACAAATAAATAGTTTTTTTCTTTGTGAACAAAATCAACAAAGTTAAGGTGGGCCCCCCTACCTTACTTAACCATCTCGGGCATTTGTCTGTTTGAATTTAACTTTGATTATAGTGTTTATCTGTTGAACGTAAGATGCTCCACTATTTATTTTTAAAAGTCGTTCCTTGCAGTTTTTGGAAGTGAAAAACACTAAAGTCTGGTCAGGAGTACTGCAGCTCAGAGAAAGATAATGATAGCTTATTAAACTTTGAAATAAGACAGTGCAATACGAGGAAGTTACTTGCTACTTGCTGGTTCTGGACACAAAGAATTAGTAGCAGTAGGGCCGGGGAAGTTCCGAATTTCGCAAGCAGTCTCAGTGGCGAGACACATCAGTGACATGTTTCCTGATGTTCCTTCGATTTAGAAGTAGGATTAGAGCACGTCCCTAGAAGTAGGCTAGGGTGTATTGGGTGTCCACCACCTCAGATCAGGGAAATATTTCGGGTGTGGGTCCGGGAGGTCCGAACCTCCCCAAAATTCAGTTTTTTTTTTTTCAGAATTAACATAATTAAGGGCATATTCTACATTTCATACCCAGCCACATTTTGGACTCCCTCTTTCCGAATCCCCGTAGACTCTTTCTAAAACAAGTGCATGACTTGACATATTTTCACTGGGGGAGAGGTACAATGGTAGATTTTTCGATGATAGACATTCATTGGCGGATTCAACAGGCAAGAAGGGGCAAGGTGACTTTAGTAAGGAGGAAGCGAAGTTTCCAGAGGGGAAATTCCTCCATCCCCGCCAATGGACATTTCCGGTAGAATATTTTAATGCTGTAAAAAGTCTTCTGTTAAAGCGGATTTTGGAAAATACTTTCTTTTCTTTCTGTGTTCTGTTTATCAAGCCTTGTTTCCAAACATTTCCACTCGTGCACGTAAATCAACCGCCGCCATGTTATGACGTAAGCTATGAGGACCGAAAGCATAAATAGATGAAAAGAAATTGTGTATTTGATGCATCATTCCTTTTGTTCAAAATCACGCCAATAAATTTTTCTGAGAGCTTTTTTGATCGGAATATCAAGCGAGGGCGTGTCATCCACGCGCGCTAATGAAATCTCGTAGCGTTGCTACGTTAGACGCGTGTAATGTAAATACAATCTCCATGTCACCATTTGCAAGGTGTTACAGTGGGTGAGTTGTTAAGGGGTCGGCTTAAAGAACCGAGGTTCAAATCCAGACGACAGCAAGACTTTTTTTTCGTTTTTTAATTTCAAAATACATTTATACCTGTTCATATTTAATATTAATAATTGCTCTCTTGCATTTTTCGTAGATTACTTTAAATTAGTAACCATGTGCTAGCGGAGGTTAGGTAAGGTCAGGTTCGGTTAGGTATCTTTACAATTTCTGTTATTAAGTTCCAAGCCTGACGCGTTTGTAGTTTCTCTAACACAATATTAGTTACCCTGCGGAGGAATAAAATAACGACAAAATGGATTGGCTGCGTACAGTGTGGAGGGATGTAAATAGAATCAACTGTGTAAGCTTTCGAAATTAGTAAAAAGGACTTTCTCAACGATGCAAATTAACCAGAACAACGCGATCAGTTGAGTACAGAGATTGGAAATAAGACACGTGACTAGTCTTCTTACGTAACACGTGCACGGTAAATACAAGTTCGAAAGAGCTATTTGACAGGTCGCCTTCGTGGATGGCTGGTCTAGACGTCGGCTTCTGGAGTGGAAGGTCTCGGGTTCGAATCTCGCCCGGGACAACACTTTTTCTTCTTGTTTCTTTAAACATATATTTTTCCATGTTCATATTTATTGTTTAATAATTGCTAGGATGTGTATAAATAACTGATTGCTTCTGAAAGCTAGGATGTATTTGGATGCACACCTAGCGAGGAGCCGCTAGGGGACGCAGCCGAGGTTAGCGGTGAGCATACGCAAAATTGTTCTTAACATTCCATTCCACCTGTCCATTTTCTTATTTGGTACACATAAAATTCATTTTATCTTTATCTTATCCAAATCCCTGTGCTGTTCATTTGCACGGTCGAGACAGTCGTAATAAAGAACTTTTAAAGACATCCTTTTCTTAAGCAATTCATACTAAAATGTAAAAAAAAAAGTTCGTGCATGGTTAAAAAGAAACTGATGGGGCGCGCAAATTGAAGAATTTATAAAGTGACTCTCTATGAGAGCGCGCCCTATGATTTTTTTTTTAAATCAGCCATTCCAACCTAGGTTTTGGGTCATATCTTGTATAAGAACAAGCTGTAGATAGATAGCATTAGAAAGTCAATTATTCAATTACCGAATTCCAGAATGTCGAGATTTCGGAATTTTGCAATTGTAGAAAGTGAAAATACCATAATAAAAAATATGAAACATAACATAAAAACTTGACGGCGTTGTAGGAAAGAAACCGTATAAATCCGCAATTTCACTAATTGATTAATGGAAGTAAATTCGAAAATTTTCATTGCCATTTTCCTTTTAAGTGTGTTCAAAAATTTACTACATCGAGACTCCGGGGTTTAGATTATCCCAAGTTTAATAGAACATTCTCAACTGATATGAGTAGAATTCCACAAAAATATGATGCGAGGAGTGGCTGCTACGAGAAATATTTTCGGAAAAGTTTAGGTAGCCCTAAAAAGGGCTGTTTTGGGATTTGGGGTGGGGGACACTAATATTGTGTCCAAGACCCTACTGCATTTATTACACGTTCTATTCTTCTCGGCATGGAATGTATTAGATGGCTGACAAATCTATCTCCTCCCCTACCTTCAGCCATGCCTCGGAAACAAGGCCCCACAGGTCATCCCGAGTTCTTGGTGGATCTGCCTCAGGCCAACAACTGTCCCTTAGAATACGCTTCACCCCTACCCACATATTTTCCATGGGATTGAGGTCTGCTTCACAAGGCGGCCAGTCAATTAAATCAATCTCAGGCTGCCCTGCGAACCATTCCTGAACCACGCGGGAAGTATGTATTTTGGAGTCTGGTCTTGCTGGAACTGAATAACACCATGAGGATGAAGTACCCATACTGATGGCACCATGATGTTACTCATTATGTGTAAGTACTGAGCACTGTCCAGGTGTCCTTCAATTCTGTGTAGCTATCCTGCACCGTGACTGGAAATCTAACCCCAACATGAAATAGATACACGACCACTGCGATTACAAGCAACCACATATCGGGTGCCCCTCGGACGATACACAAAACGGCGCCCCTCATTTGAAGTTTTGAATATGGATTCATCTGAGAAAGCTACGTTTTCCCAGTTGCGATCCACATTCGCATATGCAAATGCGAGACGGTAAATTTTGTGTTCATCTGAGAGTTTTTCCTTCACGGCAGCAACACGGCCACGCAATCCAACCTGACGAAGCTTCGGAGCGCTATCCGCGTACTACCAGGAAAGTGGGAAGCTTCCCTTAGCTGTCTAGACGTTCTTAGTGGATCTAACCGGGCTTCGTTTACAAATCTCGCATCTTCCGCCTCGTACATGATAGTCCAGTAAAGATAGGGTTGAGAAAGGAACAAATTAGTAACAAGCTGAAAATTGGTATGGAAGTAGG
>JAGDQP010010385.1:0-17451 GCA_022664845.1 Lepisma saccharinum
AAATTTTCGAAGAACCTTGATCAGTGTGGCCGACAGCAGGATTAGACGCTAGTTTCCTTCACATAAAGACCTCGCTGACTTACTTGTAGATCACTCGTCTGGAATCGGGCATCCTGCTTTCATTCCCAGTAGCGGTAAGTGATTATTTTACCTTTATTTTTACGTAACTAGAATACCGGTACCATTAATGATATCTTTATGTAAAGGAATGATGCATGTAGTTATCTCGTACCATCCCAGCATTTGCCTCGTGTGACCGAGGAAAACCAGGGAAAACGTCAGTCAGGATGTCCGGACCCGGGTTTGAACCCACGTTCTCCACATTGCTAAGCCAATGCTCTACCACTGAGCCACGGCAGCTGGGTATAACTTATTTTGAAAAATAATATGCAGGAAAAGTTATAAAATGCTTTTACACCTCTCAATTTTTCATTTATCGCTTCCTCATACCATCATGTTTCGAAGTACTGACATGAAGCACAAAGGTTGGTACGACTGAACGTAGAAAGGTTTCATAATGATAGTATGAAAAATTCGTATATGGGTCCCGCAATGGTAAAATAATAAAAGGGATTCGCATTGACTATTGCATGAATAGGGAGGGGAAAAAATTGGATTTTCTAAAATCGAAGTAAATAGCGTTGACAACGATAATTTCTAAGTCTAATATACGCTTTTACATATAATTATACATAATAATCAATGGTGGGTCCCACAAACATACAGCCTGGCAAGGATTCCATAATGGTAGACTGATGTAAATATATATATATATATATATATATATATATATATATATATAAACAGAAGTCCTGACTGATTGACATATCAACGCCCAGGCAACGATTTAAGCTAGAAACTTGAAATTTAGGTCTAATCCGTCTTTAACTGACCTATTTCACTGATGTTCGGTAAGGGAGCAAATTAAGGGTATATTTCGAAAGTAGAAATAAAAATTTAATTTCTTATTTTAGAAAGGAGGGAAAAATTGCTGGCCTGAGGTGGGATCGAACCTGTATATTAGCCTTACAGTAGCTGTAGAGTACTTTATCCACTAGACCATACAGCCCGATACGCGAGAACGGCTTCCAAGTCGAGTGAAGCTGCGAGCAACGGCTAGTAATAATAATATGTTAGTCGTTTCTAACACCCCATACAGGCACCTTTGTTTTAAACAAATGTAAAGAACGTTTCCTTTTTTCAACTTTTAATACAAACACAATACATTTATACTCAGCATCCAATGGAAGACCATCATTAAAAAAATCTACGTTTCGGCATTTCGTTTCATAATTGTGTATTGGAAAATACAAAATGGATACAAAAAACAAAGCTGGGAAGCGTCGAATAAGCCCTCCTTTCTATATTCTAGACCTACCGGCGGAATTCTTCAGAACTTACCGGAAAATGGCCGGACACCCAATCTTTTCCCTACCATCAAGTGGGCGGGCCCCCGCTTATTTCCCGACTATCAAGAATAGACGGGGTCCCGCTCTTTTCTCGACCGTCAGGAAATGGGCGAGGAGCCGCCTTTTCCCGACCTGAGGCAATGGACGGAGGCCCATCCTTTTCCCACCACCAAGTACTGGAGATGGTCGGGGTTTCGCCTCTATGCCGGCAAGTCAGAGACCGACGGCGGCCAGGAAACGTACCGACGACCAAACACCACTTGTGGTTGCTCACCGACCTTCCCCCAGCTATATCCTGACTACTAGTTTAGATTCTGTCTATCCCCGACGCCGGCCCGACCAAAATCAACGACCATTTGCCATCTTAGTCGGTATTTGGTTTGCTGTGTAAGAACCGATAGCATAAATAGATGAGAAGAAATTGTGTAAGTGGTGCATATTTCATTTGTTCAATAACACGTCAATAAGTTTTCCTTACAAAATATTTGTTACCCTGTCGAAAAATGAAAAACGAGGTAGGGCTTTGCTACATGCAGTGTGGATGTAGGTGTGCATCAACTATGTAAGCTTCCGTCGCTCGTATTCACTATCTATTTAATTTAGGTTTAAATTCGAATTCTCCTTGAATCGTATTAACCACCACAATAAACTTGATTTCACAGCTCACATTTGAACCAATTTTAAGTGTGAAGATTATCAATAGATTCAAGATATCGTACTCGGCACAAGTCTTTACACGCATTACTTCATAAAGTTTTTAATCTATACGGTGGCATAACACGTTTCTATTAATTTAGAGCAATAAAACAAATTACAAATAAAGAAAAGACTCACACATGAGAAATATACACAATCCCAACTTGCGATAAATTTATCACTGTTTGATGTAAACTTCGCGTCTTGTTTTCTTCTTCTTCAGTGGGTCTCATGGCACTGGCCTTTATTAGGTATTTGTTGAACTCTGTCGAGAAGTTTGAACGGCGAGAGACGAGCGTGAATAATAAAGCTTTAACATATAGAAGCAAAATAAGCACGTAAGAAACAAAAATGTATTTTGAAGCTATTGGATTGAATTCGTTACTATTCCGTTTCGTAGAAGTAAAAACAAACGTGTTTCTCGATAGGAATTCGATCACCCTCCGGTGAAAGAAAAACTGTCGTAAAAATCTACGCATTAACGACCTACGCCACAATGACAAAACGTCGAACCCGACGTAATAGTGTTAAGAAGAGCATTGCAAATTGAGACAATACCATGTGATTAATTTCAGAATGTTTTAACTTGTTCAAGTGCCATGGTAGGCTTATATATATCAATTATTTCGTTAAGTGATGATGTTAATATTGTTACTTCTACATTGCATCATCTGATTTAAGTGAAAATTCATATCGGGGCTCTGAAGGAACGCTGGGTTCGATTCCGAGGTCAAAAATGTTTAAACTAGAAATCTGAAATGGCGGCAGCGAAAATTTCAAATAATTATTAAAAATCATCAGATTTCCGTGATTGTTTTCTATTCGGGGCTTCCAAGCGGCGCTGAGTTCGATTCCTAGGTAAAATATGTTGAAATTGGAAATCCAAGATGGTGGCAACATGAAATGTGATAAATTGTTATGTCATCAGATCTTTATGAAATACCATATGCGGGTGCTCGGAAGGATGCTGATTACGAATCCGAGCCCAAAAATGTTGAATTATAAAATCCAGAGAATAGCGGGTCGTCGCCTTGAGGACAGAAATGCGGCATTAGTCTATTTCAGATGGCGCTCCGCTGGATCCAGGCGGACTGCCGTCAGTCCGCTATAATTTTACTGATTAGGATGATTTTGTAACAATTAAAAAATTTTGCGCTGCCGCGTTCTTGCATTTTAAATTTTAACGCTTTTAGCCAAGGATTCGTAATCAGCGTCCAATGAAAATCCCGAATGACTGATGTAATCTATGATGTTACAGGAGAAGCTTTATTTATTTTACCTATGTTGGCTTACAACATGGAGAATATCTACTATAAGTTCTACAATTGGCATATGCATATAAAGTACAAATTATAATTAGACAGGCAAATTAATACATTATTTTATGTAATACAAAAAATTATTAATACACGGCATACCTCAAATGAACATAGAACAAACATCACACATTAAACTTATAACTTTATTCCATCATAGCATATATCATTGTCATTTACAACCCCTGGACAGAATAATATGATTTAGTAACAGAGTGCGAACTTTGTTTTGAGTATTAATATTTGCTCCCTCATTATGTGACGGTAACTTATTATAGAGTCTCGTACAATAAAAATAAACATTTTTTATATATTTAGAGTAATTTTGCTGTACTTCGTAAATGTCGTTTGATTGTCGTGTATTATAAGCGTGAATATCTTTTGTCTGTGTAAACATATGTTTGTTTTGTGTTGCAAAATGTATGGATTTATAAATATATAGACTTGGAAGAGTTAAATTTTTTTGTGATCTAAATATTTGTTTACATTATGTTTTTTATTTACTTTGAATATTATTCTTAGTTTTTTTGTATTAGAAAAGTTTACTCCATACGGCTGATTCCTAAAAGATAATTCCAAAACTGAGAAGCGATTGAACTTCTGCGTAGTACAGCGACAATAAACTATTTCTTGAAAGAGTATCTCGTAACCTAAAGAACGCAAAACATAAATTGGTCGATTTTCCTTTTAGTGTTTTAACATGGATTTCCCAAAATAGAGCATAATCAATTTGAATACTTAGTAACTACGTTGATTTAGAATATTGAATTTGTCTACGATTTACGTTTAGGAAAGGGAAGGAGGGATTATTTCCTGGGAAACGAAAGTTCATTATGACAGTTTTCTCTGTATTTAGGGGATGATTATTTTCGTTCAACCAAGTAACTATTTTGTTTGTTACATTTTCTGCCTTGACCAATACTAAATTGAGATCTTTTTCAGTAATAATAATATTTATCAGCATATAGCATGCATTTTGTAGGTTGTAATGCATTTATCAGATCATTTATGTAAATTATAAATAGAATAGGGGCTAAGATAGAGCCCTGGGGGACACCTCTTGTAAGTGTAACTGGTTTAGAGAAGAAAGTTTGAGATTGGTTTGATTCAATTTTTGTAATTTGGAAAGTTTGGCATCAATTTGTTAAGTAGGATGACAACCACCGATTTGCTACTTCTCGTATACTATATTGAAACAATTTATTGATCATAATATTCTGATCAATTTTGTCAAATACCTTTGAGAGATCAATGAATAATCCAATGACATAATTCTTATTGTCAAGTGATTATAGGATGTTCGTGATAAATTCGAACAGAGCAGTATCGATTCTTATTTTCTTCTGAAAACCTTGCTTAGAAATCGAGGAGATAATGTTGTGTATTGTTAAAAATTTGCTAAGTCGTTTTGCCATGACACTCGAATATCTTTGAAAATGTCGATAAAACTGATATTGTTCGATAATTTGTCACGTCATTTTCGTCACCCTTTTTAAAAGTTGGGAGAACCTTGACATTTTTAAGCAGTGTAGGAAATATTCCATTTTCTAATGGAAAATTTATGAGGTAATAGAGTTGTATGTTATGTTTCGCACATTTTTAAATTACTGTGGAAGGGACTTCATCAATGCCTGAAGAACTGATGTTTGATAGGGTTGTAATTATTCCCAGTAACTCGTCTGTAGTAACTGGATTTAAGAATATAGACTGTGTGTTTGTTACTCCTTGATTGGAGAGTTTTTGTATTATTGTTCAATGACCGGTGTTACCTGTTTGTTCAACGGAATTCACAAAATGTTTGTTAAATATATCTTCAATTTACTGTGTTTTTTTTTTGTTTTGTTTTTTAAATGATTTTACCATTTACTTTAAGACGGTCTACACTCTTAGGTCTACTTGTACCAAGAGTTTTGTTAATTATTCTTTCGTCTTGTTTCGGGCATTAGAAATCAGGCTGTTATTATACATTAATTTTGCCGCCCTTATGACTTTCTTATATGCTTTCCTATGCAATTTTTTGTATTTCTTTAGATCATCAGATTGAAAGTTACATGATTTAAGGTTCTTATTATATCACATAAATTAGTACTGGATTGTCTAATTCTTTTTGTTATCCAGCGTTTATCTGTGTGTTTCGAAATAGTACAACGTTTTAAGGGGAAAGCAACATTATAATAATATAAAAATATGTCAATGGAAGCTTTGAAGTTTTCATCCATGGAGCTATATTGATGCAATTCATTCCACGTCTCTTGATTTAATGAATAGCACATATATTGAATATTTAACTCTGACAAGGATCTCGTTAAGGTAAAATAGTCTTTTTGTCTGATTTTTCTATCAGTGGCACTTGTACGTGTATACATGGTCTGAGAAATCAGGATTAAAAACTCCATTAGTTAACATTTATTAGTTGATTTTTCATAATTATGAAGTGATCAAGAGCTGTTCTCCCAATAGTAGGTATGAATCACTAAGTGGGAGTTACCGTGAATGTAAAAGTTTGGATGTAAATGTACCGGATCCACCACTGCAGATCCATTCTTTGGGTCAAATGCACTAACAATAGAGGGGGGCCAAACTAGCGTTCCAGTAGATCAAGAGTTATGACGTCATCAACATGGCCGCCCGTAGAATTTCCAATAAAATTTTTAAACGCTTATAATTTCCCACAGAATAGTGATAAAACCGCCGTATTTGTTCCATAGTAAAGTAAATTAACTGCAAATTATACACAATTAGTTGTTGTATCTGTATATGGTGCCATGTTTGAGATATGTTGAAGCAATCTTGAAAAAAGTATTTTTGACACTCGTTTTTAATTTTAAATCTGAATAACTCCGTAATTATCAAAAATCCTAAAAATAGTGTATTAACAACAAATGTAGATCTTATTATGATCTAGAAAACGGTACCAATATATTTTCTGTATCATTTCATATAAGATAGTTATGTGATTTATATTTGACATTGTGTGGCGGCTTCCTAGCTGTAATTTATAGGTATGTTATATTTGTATCATTAAATAAGAGTTAAAGATGCCCACCTCTGCAGATTTAGTCTTTAGGTCACCTAGTTAATAATTTAGGGTGGTAAAAGTGACATTCTAATAGATCGAAACCTATGACGTCATCAATATGGCCGCCCGTAAATATTCTAGTAAAATATTTAAAACCGTATAACTTCCCACAGAAAGAAGATAGAATCGTATTCTTTGCACCAAAGTAAAACAAGTTAATTGCATATTATACAAAATGAATTTTTTAATGGTCCAGAATCCCTTTTATATATACTGTTATCTATAAATGTTGGATACCGTTTTCGCAGTTAAAAATTATATAAGAAATGCGAGTGTTGACAAAAATGTATTTTTACAGAATGAAGTTTCTTAATATTTCAGTTAGCAATACTGTTTTGCATTGTAATCATTTGTATCTAAATCTCTGACATACTAATTATGGAAACATGATTTTTCTTTTTGGGAGAAACTAAGTTTAGTCTTACTTTCCCGTTACAACGTTAGCAAACTACTATAATAGTAAGTAATAACTGTTACATTTTATAAGATAAGGCCAATCATTTATGTTTACATGAACACTAACAAAGTGCAGTATAATTTAATAATTTCTTCGTGCAGCCGCATGATTTTGAACACTTCTTCTTCCATCCACACTTAACCATCTCCTAACAGGTACCAGCAGCAATGGGAATGTTGATCCATATTAGTAGGAGTATATTTACTTCTTTCTTCTACCCATATTTGCAAGGATCTGGAAGTGTTATTTTGGCCATGTTTCCAGAAGCTCAAATACTTGCTTGGTAAATAGAACACCTGCAATGATGCAGAAGAGGCAATTCTTCTGGAGGAAGGAGGAGGCAATTTTTTTGGATTTTGGGTTTTGTGGCAGAATATCGTTTTCCTTAAACCGTTGATGGTGTCTTCTTCCTGATTTCCATATAGATTAATAAAAAATACAGTTCAATAGATTTGAATTCGGGTGCGTCAAAATCCAGAAGAGTGAAAGGATTATTCATCATGTTTACCAATGCTTCAATTAGTGACACAGGGCTCCTCTTCCATGCTTTAAATGCAATACTTTGCGACTTTCTTCTTATTGAAGAAATTGAGTTACATCCAGTGAGGGCATAGCATAGTGGCAGCGCACGGCTTCTAAGTGGTCCCAGGCTGCTGTGATCTTCTCTACGTCAATTATTCTATTCTTATTTCCTGTTCCAAAATGAACAGTTGACAGTTTTCTGCAATTTCTAAGAAGCTGTTAAAATGATAAACTAAAATGACAACAACATCGGAATCCACGGTTCGTACTAGTATTGTCCTTGTTCCTGCTCTCAATGAGTGCACCACATGTAATACAATCTTGGTGTCAGCTTCTTCATGGTTGCATCTTTCAGTCATGTTATTTCCCGCCCCACATTGCAAACGGTGTCGCCTGAGTAGAAGAGTACAGACTTTTAGGAACTTTTTGTGGCTTCTCATTGGTCGATAGGTTTGTGGTATGAGATCCCAGAAGGGCTGTGATTGGCTGTTACCCTTGCCCCTTCCTTGCCTGCTAACGGGAATGTATTGGAAATTATTTTGCCGACTTAACCGAAGGTTAATTGTGAATGTTCGTAGATGCCGAAGTTTAGTTTTGATTGATATTTTAATGAGAGTGTAATAATTGGATTAATTAATGAATAAATGGAATATTTTAAAATTATTATTTTTTATCCGCCGCCATTTTATTATTTGTTAACCGGCTCGTAAGCGCCCGTGAAACCTGATATTCAGGAAAACTGTAGCTGATAATTTTTATTAAGAAATATTGTGGAATTTATCATTATTTGTTGACGGCCCTCAACAAGGATAGGACCGTGTACGAAACGCCGGCACCGTGCCGCGTCGATTGCCCGCCCCTGAAACTCTGTATCGCGTATTAGATTACATTTTATTAATGTGATAACTTTTATTAAGAAATAATGTGGAATTTATCACTTAAGTGTACAGTGCTTGAACAACGGAGAGATACTGGAGACTGCTTTTCTTAGACTAACAGTCCTTAGCAAAGAAATCTTTCTGTGACGGACTGATCAGTAGAATTTTCATACTGTTATACTGAGAGAATTTCTGGAAATTTATCTGTTTACTGTTACGATGAAAGAATGCATTCCGTTATTTCTACTTAAGCGGTTTGAGTGATGTATAATAAACCATAATGGCGACAGAAAGCCCCATTCTTTTGAAGTGTCATCTTGATGAGGTTTGTGTTTGAAAAACAGATTGTATCATAGTTTAAGAATTACTGTTGTAAATAAGCACTTAGTTGGAGAGATCTTATAAATATTTACTGGCGGTCAAAAATAACATTTGTTTTAAGATGCATTACTGGTGAAAGCTGACATGACATTAGCCAAAGACTTATTGGTAACGCTCGTCTGTCGACACTTAAGATATTTTGGTAAATTGCTTTTAACTTTATAACGGAATCTGATATTTCTTTTTCTGACGGCGCGACGAAAGGTCTAGAACTATTAGAATTATATAAATACTTGAAATTGACTCTTTGGATTTTATTAACTGTTCACTGTTCTGTTGAGAAGTCTTTGAATTTTGTTTTACGTTTAACTTGGACCTTCTGTTACAAGATTTGAGAAAAAGTAAATAGTTTCTTAAAATTATATTTAATAGAGCTTGAAGAATATTTTTATGTGACATCACATTGTAATTAGCGCAAAAATAGTTGCCCAAATGAAAAATCTTGGATTATTATCATGTTCAATGTCTTACGAATAATTTTGGAAATGACCGGTCACGGGATTCGAACCCACCACTGAATTTTTTGCATTTTGATGATAGAACTGAACTTGGAACTTCACTAATTTAGATTCTGTTTTGTGAAAACCTTTTAATAAAATTTTATATCACTGGCGAGAGACGGAATAATTTCAATAAAATAGTTTATATCTCTTTACATCACATTAATTTCTAAGACTCTCCATAATGTGAAACGAATACTTTCCTATGAAAGCATAGTGAGCCATTCTAAATAAACTTAAATACTTTGGCCAGCAACAGAAATTGAATTTGTTTTAATTTTTTAGTTATACACATATTCGACTGGGGGGAGTCACGATTTATGTTTTGTCTAAAGGCAGCTTTCGATCTGAAGTTCTAGGTGAAGCAATTATGATTTAGCACTGTCTTGTTGACACAGCTTGGTTCTTTGAAGAGATAGTATACTTACTTTAAATTTTTAAAAAAAATAATCAGTTCCAAGCACAAAACATTATGAAATTTTGATAGGCACCCCCGAAACTGAAAATACGCATAGAATTCCTGTTTTATTTTTGCGAAGATTCTAGTGAAATGGGATGTTTTGTCCAAAGGCAGCTTTTGAGCTGAAGGTATAGGTGAACCATTTGTGATGCAACAGTGGGTGGTATTACTTGTCCTCATTGAAATAAAAAAAATTAACGTGGATACTTTTATTATTTGCGTTGATCAGAAATATTAAATATATTTTTATGTAAATGGATGGGAAGAAGATATATTTTGACTTCTCTTGCGTAACCAACCAGAAATATCAAGCAGATTTTAATATTTAACTTGATTATGATAATTAGTTGATTGAAATCCTTCTAAAGTGAACATTTTGACAAGCTTTTTCAGAAAACTTTTTAATTTTTAGAATTTTTTATTGAAACCCATTATTGAATTGTATTATACGCCTTGAAAATACCTGACAGTAATAGAAAATGAATTTAGAAGCTTGGAATTTCTATTTAAAAACAGTAAGGAGAAGACATATTCGTATAAAGCATGGATATTATACACATTCTCATTTAAGAATATCATTTACTGCTGAGATCATCATCACTAAAGACAAAACGCTGAGTTTTAATGAAGCGAGGAATATAATTTGTTTAATTTTTCTGCAGAAATATATAGTTTTAATAGCGTTTGTGTGCTTTTCTGTACACTGGCCGTTTACCTACTAGGGTGAAATAATAACATTTATGAATTGCACAGCCCAGGTTAAAATTTTGGTCCGGAGAGTGGAGACTTTATTGCAATCCTTTTATGCCTGACGCTTTGAGGTGCACTGAGTCTTTTATAAAATTGAATAGCAGAGTGCTTTTGATATTTCTGGTGATTTTGCGAAGATAAAGGGATGAACCAAAGAATTAACCACCCCTGAACCCTATTGAACTGAGGAATATATTTTCTTTTTAAATTCGTTTTTGTTGGAATATACACTTTTAATTGCTTTGCGTACTTCTTGTTTAGTTGTTCTTTACATATTACGCTGAAATAATATTAGTACAAATGGTCCGGCCCGAGTTTAAATGCCAGACAGGACACTGAAGATTATAGTATTTTATGTCTCACGCTTTAAGGTGGACTCACCCTCTTATGAAATTGAATATCATAGTGTAATTGATAGTTTTGGACATCTTGGGAAGGTAAAGCCGGTTAAGCCTAGAACTGATCACCCTACCTTACTTTGTACTGCAGGTTAAAATATGTGGCTCACATTTTCCATGCGCTGTTTAAGATGTATCTATATTGCACAAGGGATGGCTTTTTCTTTTTTTGCCAGATAAAAAAAGAGAATCTTAATTAAAAGCGCTTTATTTTACCCGGTTGAAGAGGACAATTTAAGGCATTTAGGCAGTTTTTACTTAGCCCGGATTAAAGGTTTAAAGATATTGCTTGGCAATACCACTAGATAACACTTTACAATTATGACGTAGTATATAATGTTTAGCATATATTTAACAGAAATTTCATAATTTATCATTGGAAGAAGGCTTTGTAGAAACTTGGCAGAGACATGTTCTCATGAAAACCAGTGCTAACGAAATTGTCGATTGTAAGATGGTTTACAGTGCTTTGCTGTAGTCTTTTATACGTACTATTCACCTTTTAATAAAAGTTCAGCTAGAAATATCCATTTCACAGATATGATTTAAAACTTGAACCTTCAAGTCGCTGGCTTACAGACTTTTGCTTAACAAGTAAACATGGAAACTTAACTTGCATAACATAACTTGAAACGTAACTTCCTGCAGTTACGTAGAAGTCACTTTGGACATCTTTAAGGTTGAGACAGATTCGTCACTTAGATATTTAAATAACTCCTGCTTGTTTTGGAAGTGACGCAAAAAATATTGACAAATGTTTGGGTATCCTCACATTTGGGCCTACCTTCTGTCTCATTTCATGACCTCGATCTTCATGTGTCTCGTTTTTCATGGAAGTTTCAAAGTAAGTGTCCCAGATAACATGTAATGCCAATGTTTTCCTCATTTCAATTTCAATTTGCCTCAAGAAACACATATAAAAGTAGTCTTCAAATGTTATTTAACCAACCGTAGGAGTCAGAAAATGAATTAAGGCTCAACCATCCCAAATAATAGCATGAGTATTTAAAGGCTCGGCTGAAATGACACCGGTTGCTTCCTTGACCTGATCCTCATTTCATACAAGAACGTCAGATTTCTTGGAACGGTACATCTTGTCAACGTTACTTGCAATTGAAAGAGGATATTCTTGAAATTCATGAGCAAAGACTTCGTCCATATTACCTTTTCTTGATTGTGTAGCTTTGTACATTTGGTCCAAAAGAGAAACATTTCCTGTTAATATTCTCACTTGCTTTTCTTGTACCTAGTGATGACCGCAAGAGTCTTGGTCTTGCAGTTTTGGTCTTGGTCTTGCATGCAAGACCAAGACCGGGGATACCGATGCAAGACCAAGACCAAGACCAAGACCAAGACCATACCTGCAAGACCAAGGCCAGCCTGCAAGAGTCTTGCACACACACTATTTGAATATTTTTAAAACGTGGAAAGGAAGGGGAAATAGTTATATCCTTCACTTGAATTTCTTTGGCTTCTGTAAAAATACCGCTGGAGTGAAGGTGTTCCCAGTTGTGCAAACCCTGCGAGTGAATCTGAGAATCATGCCGCTGTTTCTGTAGCATACTAAACTAAACTTACACTGTACACTAAACTTACAATAGAAGGAAAAAGTTTCTGTTAAGGGTCAAGTAAAGCCAAGATCTCCGATAAGAGATGGAAGCACTATCTCTGTATATGTCTAATGCATTTTTATCGTTGCACGAAATTTCAATCCTGCTCCTAGAAATTCAATCCTAGAGAGTTCAAACTTTCAGAGAAGAAAGTTCATAAGTAATTCAAGAGTTCTACCTGTGCCGATTTTTCATTTCCTTTATTCATTGTTGAAAGAGCTTATTGTTATGGGCATAATAACAATGAAACGATTTCAACAATGAACAAGATAGAAAATGAAAAATCGGGACGGATAGAACTCTTGAATCACTTATGAACTTTCTTCCCTAAAAGTCTGAAATCTCTAGGATTGAATTTGTAGGAGCAGCATTGAAATTTCGTGCAACGATAACAATACATTAGACACATACGGAGATAATGTTGACATCTCTTGTTGAAGATCTTGGCTTTACATTCCTCTTAAGGATAATTTGGATATAGGGCAAAAGGAATTCTGATGTCCTGGCTTTTCTGATGTTAGGACTGTCGTGGTATGATCTATTGATTCAGATAAAGGTGGATTATGGTCAGTTCGGAGTCTGTACTGATTTGTGTAACCAAGTCTTTGTGTTCTAAGCTACTAGTCGATTTTATAAAATATGTGTTGATATGTATTACTGAAAACTGAGTCCTGTTTTATGTGTTATGCTATGGAGAATTGAGTCTGAATAAAACCAACAGTTTTTGCAGTACACTTGGTAATTGTTCGTCACTTGTAGATAAAGTCGGGAGGAATATTACTAGATGTGGGCTATGGTTTTGGATACAACGCAAAAGTTCCTTTAGAGTAAGCTAGAGGCAACAGGCCTGTGGGCTTGTATTGGGCACAGAAATGCTTCAAATTCAGCAAGTTTACTTCGATACATTTGTTCAACAGAAAAGTATTGGTCCACAAACTCGTAAGTAATTTTACCGAGCCATCCTGGCTGAGGTTTTCTAGAGTTTTCCTGAGTCCCACCAGGCGAATGCTGGGATGGTACCTTAACTCAAAGCCCTGGCGGCTAACTTTCCCATTGTTGTCCCAAGCCTAAGGCCATAGATGCCTGTTAGGTTTAAATCAATTCAAATTTGTAAGTAATTATACTTTCTATCACTCTTCTGCCAGAGCTCGCTTGAGCCATGACTAGTCTCATTATCGTCGATTGTCTGGGTTTGTGGACATTAGTGCTTCTTAGACGAAAACAACAACACTAACAAGGGAACTTTTTTCGCTGTTCAGCGAGTTTTGACTTCGGACATGCTTTTGGAGTTGGACCTTTTTTGAAGCATATAGATAGCGAAAATAACACGCATCGACTCGCACTCTGTAGTATATTTGTGTCCCGAATAAGTCGAGTCGTGTAATTTGAGCGACATTTAAGCACTAAAATCAACCTTAAAGGTGAAACTTTATATTAACTAAATGAGTTATCAGATGCATTTCCATAGGTACTTTTACGTGTAGAACACAAATTTCACCATGAAAATATTCGCAAATTGAATGTTTTTTATACGAACTCCAGTTTATGATCGAAAATGAACGAAATTCTATAGAAAGTAATGCTGTAAAGGTACAACAATACAACTGTGGGAAAGGGGAAGGGGCAGGGAATTTAAATACATAAAAAATAATGATTTCTAATACCTTTTGGGGGCCTAGAGCGTTTGCAATCGCTTAACCACTGATCGACTACACGATTTTTAAGAAAGAAGCAAAGCGCTGGAGCGAGCATAGCATTAAAAGCGAGTGCACCTCATGGAGATACCTAGCAAAATCGTTCCGATGTCCAACGGTTTCGCAATTCGGCGACCTCGGCAAGGCGTTGGGGCTCCGTTACGTTCTTAAAGTTAGTTCTTTTAAAAATAGGAATTTTACAATTCTAACGTTTGTAACAAATATGTTGTAATTATAAGTAAAATTTGAATTCGTTGTTGAACTTTAAAAACCTAAACAATAATAACGGACTTAATATTTCTTTACATTTGTCTTTAAATAAAAGACGAAAACGTGAAATGATGGGTAACAAATTGATTGAATCACTTTTTAATGAAAAATGAAAGAAAGTGAAATCTGTTTAGATTGAAAAACAATTCATTATGCTTATTTTCATTTTTAGAACTTGTTATTTATTTATTTATTTAGGAAGAATACAACGGGCGTATGCCCAGTTATTGTATTCTGCAAAAAGTAAATTACAATTTAGTTTTTTTTTCATTACCAAGAATGCTTAGTAACATATAATCAGTCCCTACTCTCAATATTATCAACAAAATATAAACACAATATATACTAAACACAAGAGAAATACATCACAATATAAAGTAAAATTTAAAATTAACATAGCTAACTCAAGTGCAGTAGTAATGCATACGTAATATATGTAAGTTAATACTATACAATGTAAAAACACAAAGTAAATATACAAATATAAATATAAGAATAAGATAAGACTGATAATACAAATATAATTAAATGTTTTATAATTCCCTTTTAGGTTTGTATGTACCCATCGTAAGGTTTTTTTTTGTGGTCATTACATGTTTATAAACTAGAACTTAGTATAGAAATTTTGCTTGCTTTAGAATAATCTTATTAAATTATTCTGAAAACTTCTTTGGCTTTGATTACATATGTCTACCTCGTTTTTCATTCCACATAATTTATTGTACGAAAAGCACATTCTCCAAATGGGTGACTTTTTCAGAATCTCAGTTTACGCTTTCCTACAGTGGAAAAGGCCTTTGTTATCCATTCGGGTTCTAGTATCCGGTATCCGAAATTGGATTTCAGAGAGTAAGTCTATACTATCTGCGCAGTTATGAATTAATTTATAAAGAAAGATTGAGTCAATTATGATTCTCCTGTTCTCCAGCGTAAGGAGTTCAAAATTCTGAATTAGGTTTACATATGCTCAAATTTAGGATAAAAGCCAGTTGTTTTGTACGTTAGGAGTCTGAGGAATTTAGATTGAATCTTTTCTATTTTCTGACAGTTAATTTGAGTGGTGGGATTCCAGATGATGGATGCATATTCAAGTTTCGGTCGAACCAATGAATAATATAATTTTTGGTATGTATTAGTCATTCTGAAGTCCTTTGCTGTTCTATAAATAAATCCTAGAATTCTGAATGATTCTGCACTTATATTGTTTACATGACAATTAAACGTTAGTTTAGAGTCAAAGACAACCCCAAGATCTTTTATTATTTCTGGTCTTGGTAGAACTGTGTTATTGATTGAGTAAGGAAACTGAATAAATTTTTGTCGTCTAGTAAATGTCATCGAAGTGCATTTTTTTATATTCAGGTCTAGTTTATTTCTGTGACACCACCTATTTATACTATCTAAATCTACTTGTAATTGATAACAATCTTTAATTGATTCAACTTTAGAAAATATTTTAAGATCATCTGCATATAATAGTTTCTCAGAGTTTATTATACAATCAGGGAGGTCATTTATGAATAATAAAAATAGTAACGGGCCTAAATTTGAGCCTTGGGGTATTCCTGATGTCATTTCAAATATCTTTGATACAAATTCTCTGTAAAGAACGGATTGTACACGGTGTTGTAAGTAAGATGAAAGAAGTTTGACTAGGTTTTCCGTAAAATTGAAGTGCTTAAGTTTGGCAAGTAATATGCAATGGTCTACTGTGTCAAATGCTTTGGCAAAATCAGTATATATAACATCAACCTGACCGCCATTATCTAATGTTTTAGCTATAAAATCTGTGATTATTACTAAATTTGTAGACGTTGATTTGTTCTGCATAAATCCATGCTGTGAGTTTGATATTACTGGTCTAACGTGAGTTATGATACGGTGATATAGACAATATTCAAAAACTTTAGCGAAGGCCGAAAGAATAGTTATTGGTCTATTATTTTCAATTTCTTTTGAATTACTGGATTTCGGTATTGGGCATACTAAAGCCTCTTTCCACTGTTGTGGAAATTTGCATGTGCGTAATGAAAGATTGAATATTATGTATAACGGATATTTCAATAGTTCCGCACATCCTTTCACTACATAAGGGGGCACGCCATCTGGACCAGTTATCTTTTTAGGTTTTAACTTCTTTATTGCCACTTCTACCTCTTTCATACATATCTGAGAAATCGACAGATTGTCAAGTCTATTACTTGAATACATACAATCTTCCATTTCCATTGTTTTGTATTCAGTGTAACTGTCTCTGTATATGGACCGAAAATAGGAAGCAAAAGTGTTAGATATATTCTCATTATCATCGATTAGCTTGCCATTAAATGAAACCGGACTGGTAGGAAGATGTCTTGATTTGCTTTTCGCAAAATTCCAAAATTGGCTTGGATCAGCAGCGACTTGATTTTTGATGTTTAATATATACAAATTATATACATTAGCAATTTCTTTCTTTGTTTCCTTGCGCAATCTACTAAATTCACTTAAATAAAATTGATTATTTAAATCAGAGTTCTTATGCTTTGTACGATAATAGGCTTTAAGTTTTAGTTTGCTAATTATTTCTTTTGTAAACCAACACGGATAATTTTTCGTTGATGGTTTTCTACGGGGTACACTTTTATCTAATACACTGTAAATAGCAGAATAAAAGTATTCTACTGCCTCATTTACATCTGTTGTGTGTTTGAGACAGTCCCAGTATACTGCACGAAGTTCATGGTACAATATATCAAACTTAGCTTTCCTGAAGTTATAACCGGTTAAATTACGTTTAGACTTTGAATTGGTTATTCTATTGCATTTAAGAGTAATGTGTAAGGCTGGGTGAAATTCGTCCTCTTTTAGAATAGGATAGTTCTCTCTATTTACTTCTATGGTTGATAAATTTGAGAAGACTAGGTCTAGGGTTGTGAGTTTACAACATTATTGTAAGAAGTTAAATTATATAAAGAGCTGAAGTGCTGAAGTTAATTCACTATAATTAGTATTATTGTTTAACTGTTTTATTTTAAAGTTCAATTTCGAA
>JAGDQP010010385.1:17851-55958 GCA_022664845.1 Lepisma saccharinum
ATCCATTCGGGTTCTAGTATCCGGTATCCGAAATTGGATTTCAGAGAGTAAGTCTATACTATCTGCGCAGTTATGAATTAATTTATAAAGAAAGATTGAGTCAATTATGATTCTCCTGTTCTCCAGCGTAAGGAGTTCAAAATTCTGAATTAGGTTTACATATGCTCAAATTTAGGATAAAAGCCAGTTGTTTTGTACGTTAGGAGTCTGAGGAATTTAGATTGAATCTTTTCTATTTTCTGACAGTTAATTTGAGTGGTGGGATTCCAGATGATGGATGCATATTCAAGTTTCGGTCGAACCAATGAATAATATAATTTTTGGTATGTATTAGTCATTCTGAAGTCCTTTGCTGTTCTATAAATAAATCCTAGAATTCTGAATGATTCTGCACTTATATTGTTTACATGACAATTAAACGTTAGTTTAGAGTCAAAGACAACCCCAAGATCTTTTATTATTTCTGGTCTTGGTAGAACTGTGTTATTGATTGAGTAAGGAAACTGAATAAATTTTTGTCGTCTAGTAAATGTCATCGAAGTGCATTTTTTTATATTCAGGTCTAGTTTATTTCTGTGACACCACCTATTTATACTATCTAAATCTACTTGTAATTGATAACAATCTTTAATTGATTCAACTTTAGAAAATATTTTAAGATCATCTGCATATAATAGTTTCTCAGAGTTTATTATACAATCAGGGAGGTCATTTATGAATAATAAAAATAGTAACGGGCCTAAATTTGAGCCTTGGGGTATTCCTGATGTCATTTCAAATATCTTTGATACAAATTCTCTGTAAAGAACGGATTGTACACGGTGTTGTAAGTAAGATGAAAGAAGTTTGACTAGGTTTTCCGTAAAATTGAAGTGCTTAAGTTTGGCAAGTAATATGCAATGGTCTACTGTGTCAAATGCTTTGGCAAAATCAGTATATATAACATCAACCTGACCGCCATTATCTAATGTTTTAGCTATAAAATCTGTGATTATTACTAAATTTGTAGACGTTGATTTGTTCTGCATAAATCCATGCTGTGAGTTTGATATTACTGGTCTAACGTGAGTTATGATACGGTGATATAGACAATATTCAAAAACTTTAGCGAAGGCCGAAAGAATAGTTATTGGTCTATTATTTTCAATTTCTTTTGAATTACTGGATTTCGGTATTGGGCATACTAAAGCCTCTTTCCACTGTTGTGGAAATTTGCATGTGCGTAATGAAAGATTGAATATTATGTATAACGGATATTTCAATAGTTCCGCACATCCTTTCACTACATAAGGGGGCACGCCATCTGGACCAGTTATCTTTTTAGGTTTTAACTTCTTTATTGCCACTTCTACCTCTTTCATACATATCTGAGAAATCGACAGATTGTCAAGTCTATTACTTGAATACATACAATCTTCCATTTCCATTGTTTTGTATTCAGTGTAACTGTCTCTGTATATGGACCGAAAATAGGAAGCAAAAGTGTTAGATATATTCTCATTATCATCGATTAGCTTGCCATTAAATGAAACCGGACTGGTAGGAAGATGTCTTGATTTGCTTTTCGCAAAATTCCAAAATTGGCTTGGATCAGCAGCGACTTGATTTTTGATGTTTAATATATACAAATTATATACATTAGCAATTTCTTTCTTTGTTTCCTTGCGCAATCTACTAAATTCACTTAAATAAAATTGATTATTTAAATCAGAGTTCTTATGCTTTGTACGATAATAGGCTTTAAGTTTTAGTTTGCTAATTATTTCTTTTGTAAACCAACACGGATAATTTTTCGTTGATGGTTTTCTACGGGGTACACTTTTATCTAATACACTGTAAATAGCAGAATAAAAGTATTCTACTGCCTCATTTACATCTGTTGTGTGTTTGAGACAGTCCCAGTATACTGCACGAAGTTCATGGTACAATATATCAAACTTAGCTTTCCTGAAGTTATAACCGGTTAAATTACGTTTAGACTTTGAATTGGTTATTCTATTGCATTTAAGAGTAATGTGTAAGGCTGGGTGAAATTCGTCCTCTTTTAGAATAGGATAGTTCTCTCTATTTACTTCTATGGTTGATAAATTTGAGAAGACTAGGTCTAGGGTTGTGAGTTTACAACATTATTGTAAGAAGTTAAATTATATAAAGAGCTGAAGTGCTGAAGTTAATTCACTATAATTAGTATTATTGTTTAACTGTTTTATTTTAAAGTTCAATTTCGAATATTTATAAAAATAATCAAATCAGTTGCGTTTTCTCGTGCTTACCACAGTTATTTAAAATATTTCACTTTCAAAAAATTAATAGTAAGCGTGTATGTTAAATAAGATGTTTGAAACAAATATAAGATGTGACATGACAGACGAGAATTTATTTAGGTAAGTATTTTGAAAAATGTTTACTGTTCTAATTATTAATTATAATTTTAGTTTGTAATATAGTTATGATAATGTTTGTATGGTAATGGGTATTGAAAATGTACGTAAACGAAGAGAGCGCAGGAGAAGCGAGAGTACTGCAATTTTTTTCAGGAATTACACACTAAAGAGGAGAGGGGATGAAAAAATGTACGTAGGAAAGTAAAAATTCAAATTGTATTATTTAAAATGTCCGCATTAAGTGTAGTCGATCATTGGTTTAGCGATTCCAAGCGTCCTAGACCCCCCAAAAGGTATTAGAAACCATTATTTTTTATGTATTTATAATCCCCTGCTCACCTTCCCCTTTTCCACAGTTGTATTGTTGTTCCTTTACGGCATTCCTTTCTATGGAATTTTGTTCATTCTCGATCATTAACTGGAGTTTATATAAAAAAACAGTCAATTTGCGAACATTTTCATGGTGAAATTTGTGTTCTACATGTAGAAGTACCTACGGAAATGCATCTGATAACTCATTTAGTTAATATAAAGTTTCACCTTCAAGGTTGATTTTACTGCTTAAATATCGCTCAAATTACACAACTCAACTTATTCGGGGCACAAATATATGACAGAGTGCAGGTCTGTGCGTGCTATTTTCGCTATCTATATGCTTCAAATAAGGTCCGAAGTCAAAACTCGCTGAACAGCAAAAATAGTTCCCTTGTAAGTTTTAGTTAAACACAATATCCGGGTATGTTTGGTCTTCCTTTGGAACTTACCTGGAGCACGGAGAATGGTAAATAATTGGAACAGTGACTAGAAGATGACAGAGAGCACAATTCTATGGATTATTACCAGGTAAGAACTTCAATGTCTAAATTATTTTGGACATCATTTTCGATAACCCATGATTGCATTCTGTCAAAGTTTACGAAACATAGTTGTGTGCCTAATGGTGAGTCTAGGTTAGGCCAAATTTGTATGAGTGTACATGTTGGCGAGGACTGTCTCAGAACGGCGAAATCATCGGTGGTTTCTTTACTACTCCGAACTTTGTAAACAGAAGACGAGACAAAAAGAATACATACGCGTCAATACTTGCTACAGAAATGAGTATATTTGTTGGCACAACGCACTACAGTACGTTTAGACATATAGAAGAAGCATCTAAAAGACCCGAAATTATATATATGCTGTCACAATTATTTTGCAATGTTTCTGTTATCATTGTTCACAGCGTTGCCAGATACCGAGAACTAATATTATTTTCATTGGCTTTGTGGGATAAATCTTGAAATTCTGTGTTGGTAAACGTCAAAATCGCTTAATGTTGTTAAACATAGATTTATCAAAAGTGTCATTATACATGTTGGCAAAACATGTGTGTTTCAAGCACATGCAGCGAAAGTGTGAAACAATACTGGAATATATATTGTGTACTATATATAGTTTTTTTTTTTTAATATATCATTGATGGAAATATTTACAAAACTACCCCCTGACGTTAAAATTCTTGCCAACATAAAAGAAAATATTTAGAAAAAAAAATTCTATCATTTTTCAGAAAAGAAACTTTCTAAAATATACTGATAATATTTCATGCTCTGTGAGTATATCTCAATGACCTCTATCTAAATGCAATACAGGACGACTGCTGCCATTGAAAATTTCATGATTATATGACGTCAGGGGCGGATGAAACAGTTAATCTCGTTTATCCACTCCCAGTTTAAACCAGTATGGACCATTTTTTTCGCATTTAACTCAATTTTTACGCTTGATATCGCTGTGCAGCCCGTTTGTACAGTATATGTCTTAATTCTTGCAAAAAACGAAAACATTTTTTGCAGTATTTTCTATTATATGCAGAGTAGGGTATACTATTATGCGAATAACTCAGGAATGAAGATTTAAATCAATAGACGGGCCGCATAGCAATAAGAAGCGTATAAAACTGAGTTTGAACTAAAAATTTGATCCACATTGGATTAAACTGGAAGTGGAAAAATGAGTTTCAATATTTGCTCTGGCGTCTATCTTTCGACAATAAGCAATCACTTCTATCGTGTGGGCTTAAGCCGATTTTATTAATTTGGTATGTTATGTGTTTAAGAAAATAAGAATAGGTAATCTATGGTTAGCTGGTTCGATTCGCCTAGTCTTTTGTGCAGGTAATTATGTTCTGGATAATTCGTATAATAGTATACCTTAATCTGTATATAATAGAAAATACTGTAAATAATATTTACTTTTTACAAGAATTAAGACATAAACTAAATACGAGTTGCACACGATACCAAGCGTAAAAAACTTAGTAAAACCCGAAATTTTGCTCCATATTGGTTTAGACTGGAAGTGGACAAAAGAGATTATGTGCCTCTCCGCTGCCTGGCTTCATATGTTCATGAAATTTTCTATGACAACAGTCAGTCCAGTATCGCTTTTAGATAGAGGTCATTGATACAAACTATGAACTTAATTATAGTATTTGGCAATCTATGAGCAATGTTAGCAGTAATATTGCAAATCGATAAAGAGGGCACATAAAAATAATTCCAGATCTTTTAGGTATTTCTTCTCTTGTGTGTGTTTAAACCTATGGTAGTGTATTGTGCCATAAAACATAGTAATTTCTGCAGTAAGTAATTACCCAAATACATTATCTTTCTTTTCTTTTCAATTTTGAGTAGGAAAGAAGCGACCAATGATTTCACCGTTCTGAGACGGTCATCACCAACATGTGTAAGTACAGAAATTTAGCCTAATCTGGACTCACCCTTAAACAGCAAGTAAACTAAAAGTAAAATAATAAAATGTTAGTGATGTTGCTCAAATTAAAGCGAAATTGAACTTCGGTAGTTCTATTCTGTACACTTACATGAAAATAAACAATACATTAAAATATATTTCCGTTACTATTGACGCATTAAGGCAGGCAATGATACGCATAGCTTTTACTATTCCCTATATCCGGTGTAAAATTTACGTATAAAACGTATAAATTTTTTAAAAGCAAGACTTGCAAGACTCTTGATAAGATAAAATGAATTGTATGGGCGGTACCAGCACTATCGCTTACGCCCGTCCCGAGCAAGACTCTTGCATGCAAGACCAAGACTGGGCGATCAAGACCAAGACGAAGACCAAGACCAGGGATAGCGATGCAAGACCAAGACTAAGTCTGGGTGTGCAAGACCAAGACCAAGACCAAGACCGCTACGGTCTTGGTCTTCGTCTTGCTTTTGCTCATCACTACTTGTACCCGTTACCCTTTGGCGTTTTCAACAGCAAAAAATGATTTTTCTGTATTGGGGTGTCAAATGGTTTACTTCTTCTAATGAGGACTTCATTCACGAAACTGTCATATTGTTGTTTACTTTTTTCCAAAAGGATTGACACTGATTCTTTGTCTTCGCTAACGTCTCTTTGAAGATACACTAGTTCATTGCCGAACTCGAGAAATGGATTTCCATTCTTCCAAATCGCTTCTATCATATTCTTCACATCACATAGAAAATCTTCTTGTCCTTTTGCCATTTCATCATGATGAAAGTAGTCACACTCATTATATTCATTGTCTTCATACCCAGAAGAAATTTTAAAGTCCTCAAGTCGCTTATTTCCTTCAGGAGCAAACGTAGACCAGTTCAGAAGAGCAATTGGATCCTGAGTTAAGCCAATTACTCCCCCTGTTCCCTTTAGTATCTTGTTTAGCTGTTCATGGCCTTGATCGATTGCATTGGAAGAGAAATCTGTTACAGCAACATCCTGCAATGCAATATGAAAATTCAATTTTAAGTTTAGAAGCAAATCGCTGTTCCTCGGTTTTCTCCACAAAATACATACATCACAATCTACATTTAGAATCCACCAAAATAGAAGCAGGCTTCGAAGCCTTCGGATTAGTAGAGTATTCTAGCTTTCGTCTAACATTAATAGGAATGTGTTCAGGGGGTGCAGATCCCCCACCAAACGTGACCCCATCGTTATTTTGTGAGTTAAATATAATTTTGGGAGAAATTTTAGACATTTTATATACAATTTAAACTCATACTGAATTTGAACCCTTCCCCAAAATTCTTGACATTCCATAAAATAAGTTCCTGGATACTTGCTTGTTAACATAATACTTCTATTTTCGGAAACAACAAGATTGCCAGTGGTAGTGAAAATAAAAATCTATGCTTATTAATGTTTTATCCTTATTGATAAGGACAACGATCAATCTGTCGGTTCTACCACTCACCCAACAAACATATCTCTTTGCGCCCCCTTTTTCATTGTAGAAAACATGGTTAAAGCTTCATTTAGATGGCAACTTGGATACATTCTAAAGGCAATAGTAACATCGTAAAAGTAACGTACAAACACTGAGGTACTTTTGCGTATACTTGTGATCCTAGTGACCCTAGTGACCCTAGTGACATGGTTCATTTGATCTATGAAAGGAAAGGGAATATGAAAACAAAGTTTGTGCTTACTAGCTTACTAGAAGAAATTTAATTTCAGCCTAGTATTCTGCACAAACCAACTTCAAGGCTGTACTAAATGAAATCAGAGTTAGTTCACATAGTTAAATATAATGAAGATGGATTCTAGTTCAGTTCATAATAAATAAAAATTAAATGAGCATTTGTAATGCAATTTAAGTTTGCCCCTAACCTTCTGTCAACAGATGGCAGCACAATCGTTTTGATTTTACTGACAATATAGCCATATATTAAGGAATATTCCTTATAGCTTCCTTCGCTTCGTAACAATTTTTTCGATGATGGTAACTTTAGTTGCCTACTGACGTACTTACTAAATGGAGAAAAATCTTAGCCTTCCCACTACTCAGACAGAGCGATATAAAAGAATAATAATAATCCCATTAAACAGCAATATATCAATAGTCACAAATACATCTCAAATAATAAGATTCTGGTACCTAGCATGGAACAAAGGAAGCAATATAAGCGAAGAACGCAATAAATATGTCAATGATTGAAATTACATCAGATTAATCCAGGACACGCAATGTACACATATACATACATCAAATTACGGAGATATAAAAAGTATATATCTTACCATGTTAAAAATCAGAACTGAGAACATTTAAATGAATCACTAAATCATGCTGAAGACTTCAGTTTGATGCTCTTCCATATAACAACTGGGCAAACTTTTGCCGCCCATTCTATTCTGCTGACCGACGTGGTGTGGCGTTGCCTGATCATAAACGTAGTTCGCTAACGTTGTAGCGCAAAAGTAAACTAGTTTCCTCTAAAATGAAAAATAATATTTCCATTTATTTTATATAATTTGCAATTAACTTGTTTTACATTGGTGCAAAGAATACGATTCTATATTCTTTCTGTGGGAAGTTATACGGTTTTAAATATTTTACTAGAATATTTACGGGCGGCCATATTGATGATGTCATAAGTTTTGGTCTATTAGAATGTCACTTCTCCCACCCTATATAGGAACTAGGTGACCTAAAACTAAATCTGCAGAGGTGGAGCATTTTTAACTCTTATTTAATGATACAAATATAACATACCTATAAATTACAGCTAGGAAGCCGCCACATCATGTCTCCTATAAAATCACATAACTACCTTATACAAAATGATACAGAAAATATATTGGTACCGTTTTCTAGATCATAATAAGATCTACATTTGTTGTTATTACAATAGTTTTAGGATTCTTGATAATTACGGAGTTATTCAGATTCAAAATTAAAAACGAGTGTCAAAAAATATTTTTTTCAAGTTTGCTTCAACATATCTCAAACATGGCACCATATACCGATACAACAACTAATTGTGTATAATTTGCAGTTAATTTACTTTGCTTTGGAACAAATGCGGCGGTTTTATCACTATTCTGTGGGAAATTATAAGCGTTTAAAAATTATATTGGAAATTCTACGGGTGGCCATGTTGATGACGTCATAACTCTCGATCTACTGGAACATCACTTTGCCCCCCCCCCCCCTATTGTTAGTGTATATGACCAAAAGAATGGATCTGCAGTGGTGGCCAAACTTTTACACTCACGGTAACTCCCAACTCAATTTAGCATAGGGATTCATACCTACTACAAACCGCGTGGGTTGATTTATAAGAGAATGTTTACTGTGTTCTTCAAGTCTTTTAATTGCGATTTATGCTTCGAATCAATTAACCAATCAATATTTACATCACCAAATAGTTACATTTCGGGGCAAACAATTTAGCGTGTTCTAATTTATCTAGAAAGATAGATATATATGTCACCTGTATAGGGGCTGTATAGACATATTATGTAAATATCAGATTCATTTAATTTCAGAGCCGTTACCTCAATGTGCTTTCCACAGTTGAAGTCACCTATTTCTAACTCAGTGTAATTTAAATTATCATTTATAAAAATGCAAACTCCGCCATGCTTCCTTTCCGAACGACAATAGTATGATGCTAACTTAAACTTACTAAAATTCACTACTTTTATTGCGTTACTATCCAGCCAATGTTCAGAAAGGTAGACAATATTTATATTAGTTAATTTATACAGAAACACTTCTAATAATTTAACCTTTGTTCAAAGCCCTTGTACATTCTGATGGTAGATCAGGAATCTTTATATCCTGTAAATGGTTAAATTAAGTGCAGTGCTGCCAACCAACCAGATTTTAATTATGGATTATCTAACAGAAACTTTATATACTTCCACCTTTCAACTGCGATAGATTGTGTAAGAAACCACCTAACTTTACAATTTCCTAATTTGACAAGACAAAGAATATCGAGTATGTTCGAAACCAAAATTTTCACCCATATATACGAGGTTGGTAAAAACGAAAAAATCATAACTTGGATAACCAGAATAACCACACTTTTCAACAAATCTCAACAAAACTTTCCTCATCTTCCTCATTTTAACAAACGAAGAACATTTAGTACACCTGAAACCAAAATCTTGACCCATATATACAAGGGTTGGTCAAATTAAGTAAATCCACCCTTTCAAACATAACTCAATAAAACTTTTTACAACTTAATAATTTGACAACAAAAAGATCATAAAGCACGTCCGAAAAAAAGCCCATATATACGAGAATTGTTCAAAATATAACGCAAATCCACACTTTTCAGCATATCTCAACAAAACTTTCAACACGTGCTTAATTTGACAACACGAAGAACATAGAGTAGGTCGGAAACCAACATTTTCACCCATATAGACGAGGGTTAGTCAAAATTACGCTAATCAACACTTTTCAATATATTTCAACAAAACTTTGCACAACTTCATAATCTGACAACACTAAGAGTATAAAATACGTCCTAAAGATAATCCATATATACGAGCGTTGGTCAAAATAAAGCAAATCCTCTCTTCTACGTATCTAATCAAGACTTTCCACACGTTTTTTAATTTGACAACACGAAGAATATAGAGTAGATGGAAAACGAAGATTTTTACCCATATATACGAGGGTTGGTCAAAATATAGGAAATCGATACAATTCAACATATCTCAACAAAACTTTGCACAGCTTTCTAATGCGACAAGACAAAGTTCGTAGACTACGTCCGAAACAAAAAAAAATACGCACGAGGGTTAGTAAAAATAACGCAAATCCAGTCTTTTCCACGTATCTCAACAAAACTTTGCACAATACTTAATCTGACAAAAGAAAGAACATAGCGCACGTCCGAAAAACAAAATTAGGTCATTTATACGAAGGTTAGTCAAAATAAAGATACTTTTCGACAGTAGGGAGTAAATGTTCCTTACGGGTAAACCCAATAGTATTTTGGACCATTTAGGAGTGTCCCTCGTACTACGAAGATCCAAAAGTTACTGTTCAATACTCTTCAGAAGTGCGCATGCGTGACTTTTGCCCTTTCGATTAATGCATAAATATGGTTTTATTCATAATAAATTTTACCATTTACTGCTCCTTGCAGTGTTGCCAACTTAATAATTTTTCATCAAAAATAATAATTTAATAATTAATGAAATTAATGACTGTTTTACAGCATTAAATACACATTATGTATACTCTAGCGATCAAAACACTATGCAAAACATATTGAATTTTTGATAGAACTTTTTAATTGTTTAGTTTTGACAACACTGATTATTTTATCACGTGGTCAGAAGTGTTTTTGTGCGAGCGAATGCTGAAATAGTATCTTACAAAATATATCAAAGCCGCTTTTATCTTTTTATTTTCAATGCTGCTTTGCACCAGGAGAATGTCGGAATGATACTTTTAACATAAGACTTGTTCGCTACTTTCTTCTTTCTCGATCTCTCTCACTCCATTTATACTAATTGTTGTTTGTAATGAAAAGTGTAAATGTCGCTTATTACTGCAGCCATGAACTTATTGTTTCGAATAATATTTTGTTAGTGCATCGATGAACCTTCTTTTGTTTAAAATTTTATGGAAGAATCGAAATGAACTTTTTTTGTTTATTCATTTCTGAAAAGAATATTTCGCTCAGTTCAGAATTTTCATGTATTGCTTGCGCTTTGTAGTTATGAAAAACATCTTTGAACAATGAACGTTGCTTATTGCATTTCTAAAGGCAGAAGCGTATTGTGTATGGGATTCTATAAGCGGAAGTACCTACCAGGTGTGTATATATGAAACCGAAATTTGTGCAATGACGGCGTTAGCTGTCACTGTGGTTACCATAAAATTCCATCCTTGGTGCCATTTGCTTGATTTGACTGCTGATAACGATTTGCTACTCACAACCAGACAAGTTTCATGTCATAGTGTAGTGTTTAATAGCGTTGGAAATGGCGCAATTTGTACCTAAAACTACGATGTGCGGACAGCATTGGTTTTTTGTTACCATTTAAAGAAAACTGCTGCAGAATCGCATCGCATGCTTGTCGAAGCTTACGGTCATCATGCTCTTGGTAGGTCACAGTGCTATGCGTGGTTTACAAAATTTAAAAGTGTCGATTTTGACATGAGAAACGAAGAACGTGGAAGACCACCGAAAAAGTTTGCAGACAGCGAATTACAAACATTGTTGGATGAGGATGGCGCTCAAAACCAACAACAACTCGTGGAACAATTGAATGTGACACGAGAAGAAGTTTCCATGCGTTTAAAAGCCATGGGCAAGATTCAGAAGGTGGGAAAATGGGTTCCACATGGATTGACTGAATGACAACAAGAAAACCGAAAAACCTCTTATGAAATTCTGCTCGCCAGGCACAAAAGGAAATCATTTCTCCATCGAATTGTGGCTAGTGACGGAAAGTGGATCTATTTCGAGAATCCTATGCGTAAAAGATCATGGGTAACTCCAGCAAAACCGGCGACATCGACTGCAAGACCAAATCGCTATGGACGGAAGACAATGCTTTGTGTTTGGTGGGATCAAATGGGAGTGATCTATTATGAACTGCTGAAACCTGGCGAAACCGTTAATACCCAACGTTACCGAATGATCAATTTGCTTCAAGCTTTGCGTGAAAAACGACCAGAATATGACCAGAAACAACATAAAGTGATTGTGCTTCACGATAATGCACCCTCCCACACAACAAAACTGGTCAAGGAAACGATTGCGACGTTTGGTTGGAAATCCTTCCGCATGCGGCTTACTCACCAGACTTGGCGCATTCCGATTTTCACTTATTTGCATCCATGGGATACGCACTTGCTGACCAGCGCTTCACATCTTACGAAAATGTACCAAAATGGCTTGATGATTGGTTTGCAGCACAAGAGGCACAGTTTTTTTTTCTGGCATCCACACATTGCCGGAACGATGGCCGAAATGTATCGCTAGTGATGGCCAATACTTCGAATAAAATAGTTCTTAGCATTGTCATCCAATCACTGTGTCTTTTCTGTACATAAATTCCGGTTTCATATTTACGCACCCGGTAACAATGGGATTCACATAGGAAGGGCAAATTATTATGTTTCAATCTATTAAATTAAAAAAAACTTGATTTTTTATTTTATTAGAGATAGCACGCACACATAATACACTAATTATATTCAGTTTTAAAGAATTTCCTTTCAATCTTTATATTGCAATGTAAGGTTAGGATGGTGAACAAAATTGAATAAAATTTCCTTAAGAATTATTGCTTTTCAGAATGTTATGGATGTGTTTCTCTTGTGTGTCATGAAACAAATATTTGAGCATTACTGTTATTAAAATTTTTCTATTACTCTTTCACTCTTTACGTCATAAATATACGAGGTTTGAGCTATAGGTATCACAGTGCAAAAGGTATTTTCAGGAACTGCTTCTTCAAAATTCATTATAATATTAATATTGGTTCTTTCGTTAATAACAACTTGCTTTCGGTTACTTGTATTAATAACACATATTGAACAAATTTTTATAAACTATTTTGGATAATAAAACATATCAGTATTTTTCTGTGTTACACGTTTAAAAGCGTACATTTTAAACTATCGTACATTTTAAGATTATCTGTTTTTGTAATATCCAGTTTTAAGTTCTGATTAGGGAAGATATCGTTACGACCATTTTTAAATAGATATTCTTAATTTTACATGTATCAAACTTACTAGTATATTTCCCCTGAATATTATCATCACGATTAGTTTGAAAAAGAACTATTACGAAATTGGGCATATCAAACTGCAGTGAATTAAAGTGTGTTACATCAAATTTAAAGTTCGAACCTGAAACGTCGTTGAACATTTTGATATGTGTGAAATGCAATATGTATTCGAGCTTGTCGAAGTATATCCGCTTTTAATTTCAATGCATATTTTTTTTCCTATTCGATAATTGGCATTCTCAGTTCCATTGAAGTAATCACTAATTTAGCAGGATGAGGCAACGTAGCATCATCTAAAGTACCATCTGCTTTCTTTGTTTCCCAGCGATAAAATAAAGCATCATTATTTGCACTTCTTTTAAATGTTATTCGAAATCCACTCTTCCACGTGATTTCCTTATAATCACTAAGGAAACCAAACAGTAAACGTAGTGGAAATAATGCTATATTCTCTTTCCGTGGAAGTTTCGCATCACTAATTAATTCACCCGACTTAAAATATTCAAGCTCAGGCTTTGACAATCGACATGTGGCAATAGCAGTTGATGTGATTCTTGGATAATCAATTCTATCAATATCAGTACCATGTTTGCGTACCTCTACCTGCGAAAACAAATATGGAACAAAATTATCTATTAATTTAATATTTGACCCTGAAGTAAAAGTTCTTCCAGCATCTCTTCCAGTGACTTCATATTTAATGTATAAATTGCCGTAGTGCGGGTGCACAAATTCATCTCCGGAACTGATGTCAAATTAATGTCTTTATTTGGTTCATTCAAGTTACTAAATATACGACGATTCAGTGGGAAAGATTGATACTAATAGCTTTCAATAAATTCCATCTTAAAAAACTATATTATATTCTGCTTTGTTTTGCTGCCATTCTTGCTATAAAAATATTGTAATTAGATTTTTAAGAATCATCTTTGATTATAAGAATTGCGCTTGTTATCGCACCACCTAAAACTGACTGCTTCATGCCATTCATTGGTAACACTTATCTCTGTTGAATAGGAAAAAATAATGGATATTGAGGTTCATAAGCAATTGGTTCTAAGAACTCTGTTAATGGTTTAAATGTAGCTATAATGTTAGTTTCGTTGTGTTTATATTCGCCATTTGCTATAATTTAGCTTTTGCTAGGTTACAGTGTACATTAAATGTTTCAATACTTAAAGTTGGGAAGAAACTGTCCCAAATGAGTCTCTTCTGATTTGAGATCGGTGTTATTTTTGAAACCCTATAACTTACCAATAGTTCCAACATTAAAATTTTCTGCAAATGGTGTAACTTCCATGCGATGAGTTACATGATTTTCATTGAGAAGCACTTCTTTGGGTAGTGTTGTTTCTAATGTTGATGCATTATATTGACCTGGTGGTATATTATGTTTCTCTCCTTTATAGAAGTAGGTATTGCTATTTTAGTTACATTTGGAATTAGATACATGGTATAGAAACTAATTAGTGCTACCTTTAAATTATGGTTTTGATTATCAATCTCATTTTGAAGATTTAACCGAAGTTTTGGTCTAGTCCCTAATAGATGCAATACAATCATTTTAAATAATAGACTATTTAATACTTTTAAACATTATTCATTAAACAATCATCTTTTAATCTTGCAATAGCTTGGCGGAAATTGTATCCATCAGATAAGAACTTAATACATAAGACCACAAATAACATCATCAAAATGTTGAATTCCATCACTATTAAATTTAATTATTGTATTACTAGGTCTCAAATAATCAATCAAAGACTTGGGAGGTACTCCACCAAATCAATCGAATACGTATGCTTTATTACTATGATACCAATAACATATATAATGCGTTCCAGTATTAATTATTTTATCTAAGTTAACAACAGCACATTCTTTTCTGAACGGTGGAGTAGATGAAAGATTATCCGACATGTATACACCTCTAAAGTGTTTTATGATTAATTCTTTAGCTATACGTTCGATATCATAATTAGTGAGCGCTTTTTTTACTATTAGCTTCTTATTTCTCTGTTTTCTTTTAATACCTTTACCTCTAGCTAGAATTGATGATTCCATAACTTCATTATGTTATTTTTGTTCTAACTCTTGCTTATTTTTCTTTGCATCTATTACTGCCTTAGCTATAGCTGCTGAATCACCTGCAAGACTACAAACAGCTCCCAATGCACCAAGAATAGCAGGAATTGTAAATATAAAACCACCAGTTTTTGGTTGATTTCGAGTTTTTTTAAACTGCGCTAGACTTAATGTTAGAGCCATATTATGTCCCTTCTTCAAACATCTTTGCTTCTTTGGAAGTTGTGATTTATTCAAAATGTCATTAATGTTTACCGATTTCAATTCATGGCATGGAATTTGAAATGCTACACTTTGGCCTTCATTATAAATAAATACTATATTATATTTAAACATTGAATGCAAAATCCTCAAGTATTATAGTCCCTAACCCATTTTTCCTTTTTGTATTCATCGACATTGCTACTCCCAATGAAGCTAAGTTTTAACCTAAACCTGCATCTTTGCCAACAGCTCTATCAAAAGCTTTAAACTCTAAGTCTTGATCTGCTCTATATCTTCTGATAGATCTTTAAAGTTCTTATAGGCAATATCATGCTCTTGACATGCTTGACCTAATCTATTTATACCTCGATCACCTCTCGCTAATCTTTCATCTAAACGTGTACCAGGACCACAGACTTCATAGCAGGGGAGGTGTAGTTCAAAGGGTAATTTATTAATTATATCGTTCACTAAGCCTTTACTTTCAGCAGTCAGCCAAAATGTTGATGGAAGTATATGAATGATTTTTGAGGTAACTTAAACCTTTGGATTCGAAATAATAAAATTGGATAATCGAGATGAAATCATATCCATTATACCCACTTTCGCATTATAAAAGTTATTCCCTGCTGCTTCTTCACCTGCTATAACTAATAACATATCTACTAACTTTCTAACACCATCCATCCAAATAGACTGTCGAGGCACACTGGTATATCGCTTAATCCCCCCTCTCTTGCTTCCTTCCTTTCAAACCCTCACCTTTAGGTTTCAGTTCAAGCCAAATAGGTTTAATTAATGTCTTGTACTTATCACTAGAGCTTGATTTCACTCTATTCTGTGATGGATCATGAATTTTGTTACATTGCATTTGTCATCTTTAAAATCTTCCTATAAGTTTCATAATCTTCATCAGTGAAACCTATAGGTTGCTTACGAGTTATTAACTCCCATAAACCTTCTGTTCCTTTAAATTTTCCATAGATCGGAGCCGATGGATCATGCGTAATCTTACTCTCACTATAAATAATTAAATCATCATTATCAAAGAAACCATTATAATTTCCAATCTTCCACTGCATTACTCCATCTATATCAATAGAGTATACTCCAAGCACTTTATTTTTATCTGACCTATTAGTACTTAAATATCGACTTGCTAATGGACCTAATTGAATTTCTTTCTCTTCATCATCATCATCTTTCGTTTCTATGGTTTCTGGTAGTGCTTAAGGTGAAGCAAATAATTGTTCCTCAAATAAGGTTTCTCACGGTGTTGGTGGATAATTAATTACATTTTGCTGTGCTACAGGTATAAGTTCTGTAATTAGATTTGTGTTATGAACGGTTACTCCTTTAATTTCTTTTCCTAAACTCTCATTTGCTTGAATTATTGATTTTTTCTTGACGTTTTGTTTCTCATAGAAGCTACGATGACCCTCTTTCCATTCCTTAAAGCGTTTCGCTAAGAAGTTTTGTAATTCAATATTATTTGTAGGTTTTTGTTTTGATATTATGAAAAAAATACTATATAATATCGAAAAAACGTTTAACTCGTTCGTAACAATCGTTAATAACGTTCGTAATTGTCATCGATGATTCGTAATGATAATCGTAATAATGTATACGCTACTCAACTATAAAGTAATGATCGATTTTATTTATGTATTTACCCTTGTTTGATTTCTTCGTCATATCAATTGTTAAAAAACCATATGGCTCTTTCCATTCAATAGAACAAATGTCTTCAAATTTATTAAATGACATATCCCTAACAATAAATTATACATGTGCTTTAAATTCGTACTATCTTGACGAAATATGCATAAAAACTTTGCATTGTCTAATAAGTTGTTTCGGAATTTTACTGTATGTTTGTGCTAAGTAAAAACAATGCATTCCTTTATGTCTACCCTGTGTGAAATAATTCCGTACTTCGTTCTGATCATCCAATAAATAGTCGTCAAAGATAATGACAGAATTTTGCTTACGATCATCTAGCTTCAAAACAGAAGAACTAAATGTACCTAAATCCAAATTAAATCTTTCTTTTTTCCTTTATAAATGCTTTGAAGTAGTTGATATTTAGGTTGTTCTAAGCTTTTAGAGAATGCATACAAGTGTCTCCCATCCCAGTAAATCCATCCAAAACTTAGAACAAAATTATCTATAACTAAAGTAGTTTTACCACTTCCTGAAAAACCTATTACGAGATATCGGATATTGCTTGAAAATAGTTCGCCATTCAACTTTTGATCATTCGTACTAGGTGCAAAAAGCCGCTTTTTAATACTCCACATTTTAAGAGTATTTAGTTTATTAGACTATATTATATACTGACACCGCTTTTGCTAAGATTTCACTGTTAAGTCGTCAGATTTTTATATACATAGATATTTACTTTATTAGACTATAGCTTTGAGATCGATCCTAACCACTTAACTAATGCTTTGATTTTCGTTCTACGTATTAACTTTTCAATTAGATAAACATGATGATAATTAGTTTTCATTAACTCTTGCACGTAAAACGACCCTTAATAATCTCATTGCCTTCATCTTTTAAGTGATAAGTAGGTGGATCAGTGTTAAAAAATAGCGATTTGAAATATTTCAGTGCTCCAATTCCGAGTAAAACCTCTTTCAAATTTATTCTTAAACTTACTAATTCGAACATAATCTCCCACTTTATATTTCGCTTTAAATGAAGTCTGATACTTTTTAGAATAGACTGTTGATATTAATTTCAGTTCATTTTCTTTTTTCACAGCTCCGATTGGTTTTAATTTCCCCGTGCTGTGTTTTTATTGTTGTATTGATTTATTAGTGTTTGTAGTATATTGTACCATTTGTAATTACCTTGTAGTGTGAATTGCTTCCACGTCAAGTTACGTAATGTTCTATTAAAACGATCTACAATAGTAGCTTTTTTATCACTGTATGAAGAATAATGAGTAATACCCTTTTGCTTTATTAATTTAATAAACTATTTTTATAAAGCTCGCAAGCGGGGTATTACTTTTCTTTTATTACCTGTTTGCAAAAACTTTAATGCTTGTTTAGTTGCTGCGAGTATTGAGTTAAGCGCGCGTGTAACTTCATTCCCTGTTTTATTTTTAACTGGTACATCCCATGCATACTTACTAAAAGTGTCAATAATTGTTAAAAGATAAGAATATCCCCTATTTAATTTAGCTAAGATTTTCAAGTTTCCAGAGTTCATTTCAACCAAATCTGCTTGCCATAAATCATGTATACCCTTCGTTACAACAGGCATTCATTTTTAATTCCGTCTCGCGGGCTTGTGTAGTTCTTCAAAAATTTGTAATCTACTATTCATTCTATTGAGAATTAATTTAAATTAAAAAAAATTATTGACAGCTAATTAAGATCGAGAAATCAGTTGAGCAATAAAGATCATACTGATTGAAATAGGATTTTCAGCTGGTGAAAATTTATTCGATTGAACTACAAGCACATCACCTTCTACAACATCAAACTAATAAAGTACAATTTCATCTTCTGATGCATCTGGGACTCTACTACCTTCATGTAATCCTAATTATAGATTGCCATACTTTTGTCCACCACTAGCTGATTAGATATCGACAGTAGGAAACTCTTTATTCTTCTTCTTTATCCAATGAAATCCTATAATCTTAAGTTTCCCAAGAAAAGATATTTCGAAAAAGGGTGTATTGATGTCAAAGAGATATACTTTATTACTAACATTGCCACGCGTAAAATCACGTTCCTTATTAGATATTGAATCAATTTTAAAGAACTGAACACTACGTAAATTATGCATTGATATTAACAATTCATTAGATTTAGTATATACACATCGCTTTTTAACTTATCTTCTAAGTCTTTCAGTTTTTCAACAATATCATTCTTTATTTTATCGTTATTAGAATTAAAGTCTGTGATTGAAATTTTATCTTTCACCTTCCAAAGTTGAGTCACTGTAGGCATTAGATTTATTGATGTTTCTACATTACGAAAGTCATTAATGTCAGCATATTTTTGTATAAGTTATTAAGAGTATTAGTGACCGAAGCATATTTTGTTTCTAGATCACTAATTTGTTTCTGAATATCAGCAATGAGTGTGTTATGTGTTACTGTAGTGACCTCTAAACCTTTCAACATATCCTTTCACCCACTAACTCTTTCATTAACACCATGAACAAAAATGAATTTTGAATGTTTTTGTATAGCTTCTTTAACTTCATTTTGTATGCTCGTCAACACTTTTTGTATACCGGAAAGATCTTCTAACGTTGGAAGGAATGATATGCTAGTTTCAAGGTTTTGCAATTAAATCATAATATTGCCTATCACTTCAGGGAGGCTCTCTGATGTTTCGAGTACAGTTTGGATATTACTTATTGTCTTTCTTATTGTTTCTACTTCTTGCGAAGTTCCGAGTGTGTTAATAGTTTCTTGAAGAACACTTAACTTTGATTTCATTTTATTTCCATTTTGATTTGTAGCTAAATCGTTTAGAGACTTATGTATACTCTCAATATCTGATTGTTTCGGTGTCTTTAGAATTTCATTTAAATCTCTTTGAACAGTGCTTACAACATGTTGTAGGTTAATTAAATCTGAAGGAAGATTAAAATCTTATCTTATTGAACTTTGCAAGTGCTCCCATAAACTACTTACCTCAGTGGGGATATTATTCATAACAGTCTGTAGGTTTTTTAGTTCAATTTGAATATTTGTGAGTTCTGATATATTATTAATTATTGCTTCAAACTCACCGAGCTTTCTACTAATTTCCGATACATCACTATAAACAGGTAGGTTGGTTAGATCGTCACGATGTTTATTTGTCTCATCAGTAATAGTTTTAATTTCATTTTGTAGTTTCGATATAAGTTCTTGCATCCTTTGAAGATCTTCTTGGGAAGGATTATTCTGAAGAGCATTTTCTAATGCATTCGCAGCTGTTTGTAAATTTTTAAATATGTTTTGTAGCTCCGTAAGCTTTGTTTTCAGATCATTAAATGAATCTTGTGCAGCAGTATTTGAAATGAATTGATTTTTTATTAATCTTACTTCATTTTGTATTGTTGTTATGATATTTTGAACTTCAGTCAAATCATTCTTATTTACCAGCTGTAAATACATAAGAATAACACTCTTCAACTCATTATCAAGCTATTGAAGTAAATCGCTGTGAATATGTTGCTGTGCTTCTGAGATTTCTGTTTTAATATTTGAAGATAATGTATTTCGTAGTGTATTGATTTCACCCTTTATTTCTTTAATACTTTGATCCAATACTCTTCAGTAATACAGTTACGGTGATCAGATACATTGTCATCATCAACCTGTCAGATACAAATTTTCATTCAAAACGATCACCATCAACATGAAATAACACACAAATACACATACAAAACTTTAAGAAAGAATTCAATAAGTTAATGAATAACATGAAGTATAATTATTAACATTAAAGAAGAAACAAAATCAGATCAGAGAAAGGTTAAAATGAGCATTGATCGCATGTTGTGTCATTGACTAATCGATAATGCCCCCAGGATAGTGTATGTATCTTACAATCTAAAATACACCGTTTGTCATCATGTGCGTCAAGGGTTATTTTATTTACCTTTTCAGTAAAAATTTCGTGTTTCTCTGATCAGATTTGTCGTTGTTATCTCTTTGCATCTCTTCTGAAAATAAACAGTTCTTAAAATCATCAAATGAAATAGCTTGCTCTACAATATATTTTCGTATACCCTTGACTCTCTTTCTACTTTCATGATTTACGTCTTGCATCGCATACATCTTTGCTTTTAAATCAACAAATTCACTAATCGGTACACCCTAATACTCATCCTTCATCTTCCCCAGCTGCATTTTGTTCTTTGAAGGAAGCTTATATGTATTAGGCTGTTGGTAGTTATTGGTGTCGAAATAATCAATCATATCATGCATCTCTTTATAAATGTCATTTGTTTTGATGAAATATAGAAAGGAATCAGTGTCCTTGTATGTTTTCTTTATATCAAGGTTTCATAACATCGTAGTGAAATCTATACATAAATAACTTCGAAAGATCGAGCACCGCTGCTTCTACATAGTTTGCTTTGTTTAATTTTACTGTTTTCTTTAAGATATGCACTAAAACTAAATTTTCATCATAGATCTCTCGTGATTTGAAACGTGATGATGCCACAAGCTTTCGACACTTCTTTTCATCAGTTACAAGCCTCATATTAATCCGATTTCTTATATTTTCAATAGACTTGCCACAAATCGCGTTATTCATTAATTTATAAAAATCTTTCTCAAACGCTGTAGTAGCAGCAGTGCGACGATATGTATTGTTATTAATATATGACTCGAGCCATTCGGATTGATTGAACGATAACACCTTATGTACCTTACGAATCTGCAAACCCTGTTGTAAATAAATCTGTAGAGACGATAGTGCACAATGTAATTTTGTTTATCACTTAGCGTCAGTAATAACTTTTTGCATGTAGCTCCTGGAGGAATTTAATTGATTGGAGCCATAGGAAAGTCTTGATGTGTGTCATGCAGCTCTTGTGGATAATGTAAATTCACTTCAGCAAAGAATCCTTTCTCACTGTTTACTGGGTACTCTAGTATCTTTTGAGCGTCATTCCACTCTGATGGCGTTGGTTCCCACATAAATTACCATAAGGTAATGCTTCAATCATCGCAGTCCCATATAAGTTGTTCATATCTAGATACATAAGTATGATGGTTCTTCATTAGGTTTATACTCATTAGGTATATAGGCATTATTTGCCTTGGCATGACGTATTCAGTGTGTATTCAGTGATGCCTCCTCTAACTGACTGCTTTATGAAGAGACGCATGTTTACATCCGTCAAAAGCTGAAGCTCTTGTTTGGTTTCATAGAGCATTGCGGTCCATGACAATTGAGGTGCTGTATACATTTGTGTACAATCGAGACCATATGCAACGAAACATGTATCTCGAAAATTTTGGACCACATCAGTTGTTAACAAAACATCTAATGTTAAATACACATCATGATAGTCACCAAAGGTTTTACAGTTAAATTCTTGCCACATCTTCTTAGCGAACTCATAATCTTCGTCACGGCATACAGTGTTACTTAATGTATTATTAAAATACTTTTTGAGAGGTATTTGTTTTGCATTAAATTTTGGTTCATCAGTTAGATACTCATATGGAAAACAACCCTTACGTGTAAGAAGATTCATATCTTGTGTTAGCATGTGTTTGCGTGTGCGAATCAATTTATTAGAATCTAATTTTGACACTAGTTCATTTAAACTATAGGGCAAGAAACGATATAAATCTAAAAACCTTTGTTCAATATTACGATCACTAATTGTAAACATTTTAGAGAACGTGATGTAATGCTCCTCTATTTGTGCTATTAGTTTAACCTTACCTGGCTGTAATCTTAAGTGCTTTACAATCATATGAACATCATAATTACTTAAATTATGTAGGAGAGTCGGTATAATGTTCCTTTGGCGTTTTATTTGTAAGTTGCAATTATTACAAATAGCACCAATCCATTTGCCACTTAAATGGTTATGATGACGCACTTTATAATTCTCCCTTGTAAAACATTAATTACAAACACTACAACTTGTTGCTTGGTTATATTGTTGCATTTCCTGAGGAGACATTGGGGAAAGAGGTTGTGTATGTGATAATTTATTAACAATATGATGAAATTCATTTTCCATGTTATGAAGAAAATTTTCAGAAGCGTTTTTGCCTCTATATATAACAGGTTTCGATTGTGTATCATCGTGCCAACAAACTAAATTACCAAAACCACAGACCTCGTTGTGTTGAACCTTTTGAGTGTATGATGTACTTGGATTGGGGGAACAAGTACTGATTGGTTACACAAAAAATTCTTAATCTGCAATGATAATTACATCGTTTTGTAACAATGATTTTAACTTCAGAAATTTAACTTTGACCCGGGTTAGGCATAACGGTTCTTGCGGCTTCAAACTTCTTACAATACCTAATATGTTCTGACAGCTTAACTTCAGTGTTAAAATGTAATAAACATTTCTTACAATAGTAGTATTTGCATCGGTGTTTTATGGTTTGACTTCTCACTAAACGAGAAAAATGACTTATCAAACAATAATGAGTTGTTGTTTCATTTCTCATATATAAGAGATCAACTTGTTTATGTTATGCTTCAATTACTAATTCACTTATGTAAAGGGGAAAGAATGAATTGTTTTTATCATAAGCATATACTGTACATTAATGGCTAATTTACTGTTAGGACATACCTCATTATATTAATTTTCAAATTTACTAATATCTGTTCATGCGACTGGGAAAGATACAATACGCATTGCTGGTGTAAACTCACTCTCATATGGCAAATAATTCAATACACGATAAGGGTGATTATCAACAGTATATAACGCTGTCATGATGCACCACAAGAGACACTTTTCATCATTATTTTGAATGTTGATCACTGCTTTTTTATCACACACCCATTTTGGCAATTGAATATACGATGGCGCATCAAATTTACTAAATTTACTCATTGAAATTTTTAAGCTATGAGCAGGATTCTCACATAAACTCCACCCGGACTTTTTCATTGCACGTTCTCCTTGTTCTGTACTTATAGTAGAAAAGATTTGATCTATTTTATCCTGCATCACATCACCTATTACGAATATTTGCGCACCCGATGATACGTGATTTTCTTTTATTCACCACTAATTGGAATTTGAAGCAATGAAGGGAGAGTAATATTCACTTTTATTGCATTAAGATCTAGAAGATCTTTCTTTAATATTTCCAGGCATTCATTCTTCGTACTGTTTAAGAACGAAATAGTCTCACAACAATTATTTGCACAGAGCACATAATCTTTCGTGTCGCATTAAATGCACTACTTACACACTTATCACCGATTTTTTGCTTCTTTGGTTTGTCACTATGCATGGTTTTAATATGCTCCGATAAATTGGATTTTTGAGATGAATTTACCGGAATATTCACAGCAAAATTTTCAATTTTTAGGAGGGGAAAAGTAATTTTAATCACAAATTTCATTTTTTTCACTAACTTCTGTTAAAATATTTAATACTTGAAATTTGTTTCGTTGTATACAAGAAAAGCTCTTGTTATGTATTAAATGTAGAAGAAATGGTAGCTCATACTAGTAGATTTCAGTTCAAACTGATTTCCCCCGTTTTAGCACTAACTTTTTTTGAGATGCTAAAATACAGCACACATAAGAAGAGCACTGCTGAAAAACAATCCGTTGCTGTATAAACTGGTATCTTGCTCTCTATGGAATATAAATGAAGTAATCCTGCAATGTTCACATATATATCAGAAATCAAATACATTTCTCTTTACAACCGAGAAACACCCTGAAAGTAAGCATGACAAAGCAACAAATATACAGATATTTTGTGTTCATTTTTTATGCTTTTGTTCCCATTGAAAGGAATTAACCAAGACCGGATATGGTTTTCACTTCATAAAACACACGCTTTTTAATCTCTGCAGTTCGTTAATAATAGGAAAGAATTCTATGCTGTATTTAACTTCCTTTCCACTTGTCATTATAGACCTTATGGGTGTATGTCAGCGGAAGGGAGTTCAATAGTTTGAGAGGAAATTTAGTCCAGTAACTCTATATTCAGAAACATTTTCTTTTTAATAATAAAGGTGGAGTCCACCCACATATTCTATAACACGACTCGAATACTGATCACAAAACAGTCAACACAATGCAAGGGAAATAAAATATAATAAATTCAAGGTTTTTGATTCAATACACCTAAACACAATAAAGCCTTCACATGAGAATCGCAGTTACACCCTTCCGCTTATAGAATCACACAATACGCTACCGTCACTAGTTATGCAATAACTAACTTCCGTTTCAAAGTTTTTCACAGATACAAAGTAACTTTAATAAAACCTGCAAGCAATACATTTTATAAATTAATATGAAAATTCTGAACTGAGGAATAAAAATTAATCAATTTTCAGAAACAAACGAACAGAACAGTTCATCAATGCAGTAACAAAATATTATTCGAAACAACAAGTTCATGGCTGTAGTAATAAGCAATATTTACACTTTTAATTACAAACAACAATTAGTATAAATGGAGAGAGAGAGAGAAAGAAGTAGCGGGCATGTCTTGTGTTAAATGTATCATTCCGGCATTCGCCTGGTGCAAAGCAGCATTGAAGATAAAAAATGAAAGCGGTTTTGGTCTATAATGTAACATACTATTTCAGCATTCGCTCGCATAAAGGCACTTCTGACCACGTGATAAAATAATCAGTGTTGCCAAAACTAAACAATTAAAAAGTTCTATTTAAGAATTCAATATGTTTTGCATAGTGTTTTTTTTTCGCTAGAGTATACATAATATGTAGATAATGCTGTAAAACAGTCATTAATTTTATTAATTGTTAAATTATTATTTTTGATGAAAAATTATTAAGTTGGCAACACTGCAAGGAGCAGTAAATGGTAAAATGTATTATGATTAAAACCATATTTATGCATAAATCGAAGGGGGGAAGTCACGCATGCGCACTTCTGAAGAGTGTTGAACAGTAACTTTTGGATCTTCGTAGTACGAGGGACACTCGTAAAAGTCCAAAATACTATTGGGTTTGGCCGTCAAGAAACATTTAGTCCCTACTTTCAACATATCTCAGCAAAACTTCGCATGACTTCTTAAATTTGACAAAAGAAAGAAGATGGGGTACGTCTGAAACCAAAATTTTGTCTCATGGATACGAGGGTTGGGCAAAATAATGTAAATCTACACAATGTTTGCCAACAAATCTGAGTGTTTGGCAACTCTAAGAGTCGACATGGTAGAAGCTTCTGCCCAACCACTACTAAGCGAACATTATAAAACATCTTTGGTGGCAGCCAAAGTTGAATACACTGCCCCGGCAGCGTCAGCGGGTCTTTACTTATGAAGTAGAGAACGTATATCGCTCAACTGGTCAGCTGTGAAACTTAATATTCAGATTTCATGAAGCTACGTCCACCTGGGTTACGGACTAACCCTTAGATAAATCCACACTCTAGTACAGCGTTATCATCTCTTACTTAACTTAAGAATAACCTATTTTTACGTCATACTCTGGCAGCCAAATAGAATTTTTGGCCTGATCCCAAACGTTTTGTACACAGCTTTTTTATTGTTGGTAACTTTTAAATAGTGTCTATTCGAGACGAAAATGGATGATGGGACATTGTCATCCTTGTACAACCCTCACAATTCAAGATGGCGTGCGTCGATACCATCACTGGTCAATGCATTGGGTCATATGACTGAATAATACCATATAACACACCCAAACTTTGTTACTAAGTATTTGTTTTTATAGTTAATAACTTTGAAGTAAAGTCTATATAATATGAAAACGACTGAGGACATTTTATCACACTTGGGCTACTCCCACAATTCAAGATGGAGTCCGCCAATAACGTCAATGTTAAATGCATTGTTTCATAGCACTAAATAATGTCATATAACAAACCCAAATCTTCGTATTAAGCATTGTTCATTGTTACTAACTTTGAAGTAGTCAATTTAAGATGAAAATACCTGATAATATTTTATCATCCTTGGGCAACTTCCACAAGTCAAGCTGGAGTCTGCCAATAACGTCACTGTTCTATGAATTGTCCTATATAACTGAGTAATGTCATATAACGCACCCTAATTTTGGATTTAAGTATTCTTTATCGTTAGTAGCTTTGGAGCAGAGTCTATTTAAGATGAAAATGGATGACGGGGCTTTGTCACCCTTGGGAAACTCCCCACTATTTAAAATGGCAACCATGAATATGACTGACAATGTTCAAAGACACTCAAAATTTTGATATTATTTTCATTGTTGATAACTTTAAAGTAGCGTCTATTTTAGATGAAAATTGATGACACAGTTACAAGCTGCTGAAAAATATCATATACTACACCCACAGTTTTGGTATTAAGTATTTATATTATTGATAACTTTTAAGTAAAGTTTATTTAAAATTAAAATGACTTATGACACCATGTCATCCTTGGTCAACACCCGCAGTTCAACATATCGTCAGGCATAACACCACTGATCAACGCATTGTGTCATATGATTGAATCATACAGGATATCAGTTATTTTATTTCATTATTATTTTATGATGCTAATGTAGTATCTCAACTGTGGATGTGCTCATAAAATCAGTTTTCTGATAAAGGAAGTAAAAGCAAAGTAAGAATATGACTGGCGTGTACGCTGTACACATGTTTACGATTCTCGATTTGATTCTCTACTTTTTCTCCGCAAGATGCGCTAACTACCCTCGCTACTTCCTAGTACACCTAAGGCCATTGAAAAGTTATTCACATACTATTGAGGATCGTTTGTTTCAAGAGAGGTGTGATACGGAATCCTGCATTCTGGAATGGTTTGTGGGTCGATATATGGATAGATACATCATTCATGAGATAGGGCCACACACAAAATGAAAACATCGTAATTACCCTCACTTGTAAGCTCCGAAAGCTTGAGAACATAATAAATTTCCATACTTACAGCAAACTTGAAAATAACTTGCAATTAATGTGCGAAGATAGTAAAGATACAATACAAGAAAAGCACAAATAGGAAATGAAAGTAAAAACTTCATTAGATCAGTGTTCGAAGTGGGTTAGAAAAGTTAAGGGAACGGTTGCAGAAGTGCGCTAGAAAAAGTAAGAGTACCCTTACACCTAGTGGGGGCGATTGCCTATTGAAAGTAAATGCAATGAGCTCCCAATAATAATACGCCAAATCCAAATGAAAAAAAAATTAGGACACGGCCTTCCCCCTAGAGCCCCCCCTCGCACACACACACACACTTCTAGGACTGCAGCAGATGCTGTGGACAGGAATGGAATGTAGTATAGACTAATCGACTCTTTGGATCCTAGAACTGATCCATGAAACATTATAAACATAACGACTTGGGTGATGATGTCATCAACGGTTAATTGTCATTATGTCTTAATGATTCGAAAGGAAGCAAATGCAAACTTTTGAGCAAGGGCAAGGCTTGCATCAAGCTTTCTCTTGCCAATACCAAAGTTCGTTGTGCTCAGACGGAATCCATAGCAACGAAACACACTTCACTTGGTTCAGACGGGATAATAATTGATAGTAGCCTCATTTAACCCCGAATAATTGGATTGCAGGCTAGCTCTCGAAGAGCAGTTATGAAGCATGTTCTCTCTAATGAGCTAGAACCATTGTCTAGATGTTTACAGGAAATATCGTATTTGTTAAAGATAATAAACACCAATGTTAAATATATTAATGATACCTTGACATAGTTAGGAAAATAATGCTCCTGATGCAATTATTTTTTTGGTGTGTGGTATTAACTTTTTAATACTTTCTACATAAAGACAGTTATAAACTATGAGACAGAAGAGTTGAAAGAGAGAATAAAATGCAATAGATACTTTAATATCAACCACATTCTTTTATGTGCACTTGGAAGAAAATGAATTCAGAAATATATCTGCTTGAATACAATGTTGAAGCATCCGCTTCAACGTTGCTTAAAGGTGACTATTCCAATATGCTCCTTCGAGATAACTGCAACAATGGCCTCTTTATAGTTTCCGATAACTAACTAACTTTATGGCTTATAGAACTCGCAAGTTCATCGTCCATCCAAGATAGAATATAATCTTCGTTTTTCCCCCATCCGAGCTACAAGGCCTGCCCACCTTAGTCGTCGCGGTTTCATTATTTTTACATCTGGTGAATCATACAGTCCGTGGAGTTTTGTATTATGCAGTCTCCTCCACTCTCCAGTGATCTCATCGCGTTTCGGCCCGTATATCTTTCTCAAAACCTTATTTTCAAATCACGTAATTTATGTTTATCTTTTAGGGACGTAATCCAACTTTCGCAACCACAAAGTATTACCGGCAGAATATCCGTTCTGTATATTTTCAATTTCAGTTTCCTTGATAGTTTCCGATAAGATAAAATTAATTTTATGGGCGGTAACTTCCGTGATATTACACGTTATTCTGTCATATGGCACAATGTGTTGAACAGTGTTGTTATCGGCGGATACCATCTTCAATAGCGAGAGCTTCTAAGTGTGAAAATATGTCACAGCAGTTTTCCCGTTAAACATACTCTACTCCAAAGTGCTTAACATTAATAAACCTTGAAAGAAAGAAAAACTGAGTGTGCCATGCGATATTATTGAGTCATATGTCATAATGCGTTGAACAGTGACGTTATTGGCGGACTCCATCTTGAATTTTGGGAGTTGCCCAACGGTGATAAAATGCCATCAGCTATTTTCATCCTTAATAGACTCAACTTCAAAATTACTAACGATAAAAAATACCAAAATTAGAGTGTGTTATATGACATTATTCAGCCCTATGGAACAATGAATTGAACAGTGACGTTATTTACGGACTCCATCTTGAATTGTGGGAGTTGCCCAAAGGAGACAAAATGTCATCAGTCATTTTCATCTTAAATAGTCTCTACTTCAAGGCTACTGACGATAAAAATACTTATTCCCAAAATTTGGTTGTTATATGACATTAGTCAGTCATATGGCACAATGCATTGAATAGTGATGATATTGGTGGACTCCATCTTGAATTGTGGAATTTGCCCAAGGGTGACAAGGTGTCATCATCCATTTTTGTCTCAAATACACCCTGCTTAAAAGTTATCAACAATAAAAAAACTTAATCCAAAAATTATGCCCCCTCCCCCGGCTGTCGAACTCTACTGATAATAAACAACACACATTAAGCACATACCACAGTACTGCAAATAATGGATGAAATATCTTAGGAAAATACGTAGTTTGTATAAAACCGCAAAAACCTTTCTGTGTTATACATAGTTTGCAACACTGGGCCCATAAAGCAATTTAATGGGACCCTACCTGCACAGACCAGAGCTGAAATGGGTCACCGGGTTGGACCGAGTCTTGACCCGGTGATCTGGAAGGCAAAGCAGAGTGTTCAAAGGTTTTCTTGAATTTGAACAATGGATGCATTCAACGAGCTGAGTGGGTGAGCGCTCAGTGAGCCTTCTGGGATCGGAAATCCTTCAGATGACAAGAAGCTTCTAGATTTCAACGAACAGTTGAATATTATAAAGCCCTCCGTACTTCTTGGTATTGTCGATGTATGTTTACCAGTAAAAGTAAAGTTTCAACTTTAAAATGTTTATTGCAGTGTTGGGGTAAATCTCGAAGTTTTTATTTTCATTTAATCTAAATCTTGCGTTATATGAGCACTACCGAGAAACTAGTTATTTATTTGTAAATTAATCATCAATAGCTTTTCAACGATACCCCACAAGACGTGGTTTTAAAAATTTCGAATTTCCACCCCCCCCCCCACCCCCACTCGTAGCCCCACAAACCCTGAATCGTTGGTGTCACCGTAAACTTCATAGGGAGTACTATAATTTATACCGACAAAGTTCCTCTCTAAACTCCATAGGGGCTGATATATATATATTTTTCAAAAATTCAACGCCCTTCTCCGGACACCCCCTTGGGCCGATTTTGCACATTAATGAATTTAGCCGAGCTATTAAGCCTAGAAATTTGGTTCAAATATCCTCAAACTAATGGCCACTGGCGTGTAAATATATATACATGGATATTTATACATATAGACATGGTACCGATCTCAATAGGTAGATGTTTCTTCAAAATCTATCTAAAAATAATAAGAAAAAACACATAGATACACACACAAACAAACAATTAGGGATTTCACTGTCGATGAATGAGAAATTGTAAAAAATATTTGAATATTTTGTACGCTTCTCTGAACACACACTCATCAGAATGAAAGCCAAAGAAATTGCTAACAGTTTGAGGACAAAAGATAGATTTCGGCTCAAGACACGAGACGAAACAACTAAGGAAGGAGGAAGAAGCCCGCGGCCGTAAAATGTCATCCCCTCCACTTTTCCGAACATCTGGTAGTAATTTATGAGTCTTCTTACAAAATACTTCTTCCTATATTCGTTTAGCAACACTGACCAGTTTTGGCCGCTAAACATTATTTGAGAGAAGAGAAAAAGTTCCGAGAATACCCACCAGGCGAGCGACCGTCTAGCGTCTCAGAAACAAAATACTAGCAGAAAACAATAGTCTTAACCATTTATCATCGGTCGCACCTTGCAAACGCGCATTTCGAAGTTGAATTTACACTTCACGTGTGTTACGTAACAACGCTACGAGATGTCACTCACACGTGGATTATTAGTCCGACCGGGTCCTTTCAATTCCGTTTCGTTTTCATTCAAAACATGAAGCAAATATTACTTCTTATAACTATAAGCAAATGGATATTTTACAATTAACCAGAAACAGTGCATTAAATAATAAATTTGCTTCTGGTAGTTGATTTGTGCCAATACGGTTCATATTAATAGTTAAAAACAATATCCTCGAGTTAGCACTAGTGCCAACAACCTAGCGTTGCGAATACTTCTAATAGCGCTTTGTCGATTTAGTAAATATTTCATATCCCCTAGTGACGACAAACATCATGTGAAAAAAGGGCTGCGGAGTAAGTTAACAGAAACTTTGACTCTGACTACTAAATTTTCAAAACAAATGACCCCGACCCTTATATTTCTATATTATATCGTACATTAATTGACAGTCACAACGTACAAGGCATTTAATCACTGCATAGGAGAATCATCAGGCTAGGTTTGACATGCTAAGCAAATTTCTTGTTGACATTTCTAATTTACTTACGACCTGAGCAACAGATGCTTAAAGGCTATAAATAAATTCAATAAAATTCATGTTTACCTGCAAGTTAGGGGGAGAGGTAACAAATAATAATACTAGACTTAGACTTTCATTATCAGAAATAGACTTAATTATTGATGCACGACTATTATAATGTAAATAATCGATTCTGCAGTTGCACAAGGGCTGGAAATATCTGGCGCTTTCCTGTTCCATCTCGTCAATATGGTAATCACAGACAAAAAAGAACTATTGTATATTCACGAAGTTAAAGCGTTCCGTTTCGTGTAAATTTCCATTTCGACTCTTGAGTTTCACGATTGTTCTAGTGCAGTAGCGATGCCAAGGGTAAAAGGGAAGCGGGGCCCCGCCCCGAGCCCCAAGTGTCGAGGGGACCCCACTACTTAACAGTGGGACGGTATCAAGAAAACTGGGACAACATCTCAAAATTAAAATTAAAAAAAAAAAAAGTTCGAAAAACATCTTAAGTTGTAGTAAAATGTAAAATAAACAATAAACTACTTCGTTTGTAATTCTGAAAACATAATCATTAGTGCATGTCCGCTCAAATTTGCCCATTCCTTCAACATTTTCGGAACGCGGTTATGTATCTTTTCTGTCTGCAGCAGAAATTAGGCAAATAATTTGTTAAGTAAATATGGTAGGCACAGTCGCTGTGAGGTATTTCAGCGCCCGATGCATATGTAGAAAATGTCGCCCCTTGTTTTAGTTTGAAATTTATTTACTTTAATTTCAATATATTGTATAGAAATTGAAGAAAGAAACGTAATAATGCGCATGCGCATGACAATGATCACACTTTTAATTTTTTTTGTGAAAAAATATAATTCCAATTGCGTGTTGTTTCCATTAAAAAAGTTAATCGTTTTTTCAACCTGACATATCCTTCTTTTGGCGCTAAGTACATTTGTAGTTTTTTCTTTTATATGTAGTTTTCGATGTTCCTGATTTGCTACCTCCCAGCTTTGGCGTCCAAGGCAGGTGCCTCATCCTTACTAAGGCACTGATGGTAGGTTTTCTAGTTCGCCTCCATTGCAATTATATCTTTAATGTAGTTAAGAGATCTGTCCTAACGTTTTTGTAATATATGTACACTCATGATCAAAAAAAAATTTCGCATGTCTTTATTTGACAGTTTTTGACAAATAATATTTTCTCCGTGAATTCTGGCGTTCGCTTAATTGTTGAACACGTGAAGTATGTAAAGACGAATATTTCGTGAAATTTTGTCACAAAAATATTAATAAATAGTGAAATTATAACGAAAAAACAGAAATATGAAGAAATGGTCGAAAAAAATTAAGTCCAAAATTGAAAGATTTGGCAACATAGTGAAACTGACAGGGAAATTCAAAGGAAAGAATTAATATTTCTTTTGGTACTATGAAACAGTGTATATCTTTAGTATTACCAGCAACTGAGATTACAGACAATGTTCTTTCAAATAAAACATTACACAAACAAAACGTACAGATACAACATATGCATTGCATAATCATGTAGTATAAGCTATTATTTGCACGAGAAGGCGAGAAGAAAGACACAATATTGGTTTGAAATTTCGAAGTGAAGACTGTCATTGAATGCTTTACTAATAACGCTGATGAAAGTGCAATAGAGCAGTGGCTTCTGCGGAGTAGTGGTTAAGCTTGCAGATTGCGAAGTAAAGGATTGTCAGTTCAAGTCGCCTCTTTGCCCTGAATATTTTTTTCCCGAATGCAAAACGGCATGATTAATTTACTTAAATTATATTATCCTTAGTATTAACTAATTGTTGATAGGACGATTTTTATTACGTTACGGGTGAAGGAGAAATCGTCAGAAAAGCGAACCTATTGTCTGCTAATTTCAATGGAGCAAGAGAAATAAGTGGTTAACTCCATAAATTTATTGAATTAAATTTTATTCATGGAGTTTCCGGCCTTTTTAGTCTGGATGACTGGACGTCCTGTTTTTAACGGGACTATCCTTTTTTGTTATGTCCCGTTGTCCCGGCAAATTGTTAACAAGACAGCAGATGTCCCTTTATTGCTACAAAGTTGTCAATCTGTTCACTTCTTTCTCAAATAACTCCCAACAATTGCTTGGCAGGAGGCATCATCCTTTATGTTGTCTTAATAGTTTCTGAGTTGGAAGTTGTCGAGAGACGGACAGAGTGGTCGAGTAAGGATTCACAGCACTTGGTGCTTAAGCCTGAAACGGATCCCCGCTATTACCACATTAATTCTCCTAAATTGTTTTAAATAATCCTTTTATTTCACTTCAAGTGTATTTTAAAGGATGGACTTCTTTGTTTAGAAAAAAAGATAAAGAAAATTAAAATTTGAAAGAAACCCCTTTAATTAAGCTTGAAATTTTGATTTTCTTGAAATACTAATTAATATTTGGTTCAGTAGGCCTATGATACTCAGATCCTCGATAAAGACGTCACACATTATATATTTTTTTCACAACTGTGTAAAATACTTTTGTGTTGATGGATATTAAGTATTATTTTGTTCGTGCCAAGCAAACCATTCACCAACAATTATCACAAAATTTTACAAATGACTTTCATTCATAATTTCTCTTCATTTTCGGAAAATTATACAGTATCTTTAGTAGCGTGTGCAGTACCGTATTTTAAATTGGCAACATGACTCATGCCGTCTTGAATCTCACAAAAATTCTCAAACGATAAGACTTGTGCAAGAAAGCATTTGCCACAGTTGATTGACTCGCTGCTTCGCTAATAACACAAGCTGATAATTTGTGACGTAATGTATCGCGTTGACATTCACACGAAAGGCTAAGAGCTGTTAGACCCTTCAACAGTCAATTCCTGTATCTAGTTTGATATTACGATTAGGTTCAAACCCTGTAAACGCATTTAAACTTTTTTTTGTTAAATCGATTTTTATTTCTTGTGTTATTATTTAGTTCTCATATTTTAGTTTTGAATGAGCTTGTTTTAAACCTTTACATGTACTTTTCGTTTTATATTTCATTAATTTAGTAAATTACCAGGCATAAATGAATCTTGTGCACATGAGATTTCATTTAAAAACAAAATATACTTTATCAGTTACTAGCTGATTTGCCCGCCCGTTTGGTGTGGGGCGAATAAAATATGTTCGCAACAGTCATCGGGACTGTCACCAATACTCACTTCCCCGTGGCGGACTACGCCCCTAACTTTGTGAGTTTAGGGTGGATGCGCCTCCTTTATCGTAACGGGACTTTCCGGGGACTGCGCCCCATGGTGCAGATCTGCAACATCTCTTACTACACTACTAGTATTGAATTGACTTTTATTTATGGTCTTTCAGCATCTAAGTCTCAGGCAGACTACTACTACTACTACCACTATTACTACTACTACTACTACTAATAATAATAATATAAATACTACTACTAATACTACTGCATAATAATACTACAATGCTTTTAAAACATTGTATATAATTATTTTATTTACAACAATCCAAATTTAGATTTTAAAATTATAAACTATTTATTTATTTTTGATTCCATTGTTGTTATCATAGCCATACTGTTACACGAATTTAGTTCAGGTGTAAAGGGACTTTCTGGCCACATTGTATTTATTTATTATTTATTTACGTCTTGTTTTACATGGCGAAGTTAAGGCCCTTACGGCCTTTTCTACCACTGATACATGAATACAAAGAGAGTAATTAACAGTTTCGGTAAACACTACTATAAGATGGAAGAGATTTATAATACAACGAAATTCATAAATGTAAACAAAATAAAGCAAAAACCAAAAGAGAGGAAACAAAACAAAAACTTATACACTACAGATTTTAGATAATCTAAAGTTCACTAACCACATACACACACACACACATACACGAAAAATATAGGTATAAATGCAATGGCATGAGCACCATGAGAATTTATATAAACTAACATTATCGACTTACAATTAAATTTACATTGACAGCTAAAGAGATACTAGTATTTATTTGATATAAATTGACGATTTGAGAGAATACTATTCAAACATATCTTAGTTGTGTTGCTCTAAGAGGTAGCTGTAAAGCATGGATTTAAAACTTGTTAATGAAGTTGAGTCTCTGATGGAAATCGGCAGTCCGTTCCACTTACGCAATACAGAAACTGTATAGGACTTCGAATAAAAGGATGAGTTATGGTGAGGAATAGAAAGTAATAGGTTTGCGCGAGACCTAGTGTCACGGTTGTGATGATCGCTTAGGATCTTAAAACGTTGCAAAAGATAGGAAGGTGGCCGATCGCGTAGAATTTTAAATAGAAGCACTAAAGAATGCCACTCCAGTCGTTGTGAGACTTTTAGCTTATTGAAATAAGATGTTAGATGATCATAATGTTTAAGATTAAATATAAAACGCACTGAAGCATTTTGAATGCGCTGTAGCCGGTACGTGTGTACATCATCCAGGTTGGCAAGCACTACGTTGCAATAATCCACATGAGGCATTACTAAGGCCTGAACAAGCATTTCCTTAAGGGAGATGGGAAGAAAATTTTTAAGTCTGCTCAAAGAATGTAAAGTTGCAAAGGCCTTTTTAGAGACAGTACTAACGTATTCCGTCCAAGTTAGATGTTCATTACAAATAAGACCTAAATTTTTTACGGTGTGCGAGGGAGGAATTATCATTCCATCTAGAAAGACGTTGGGAGAGGAAGAAGAGTTAAGAGATGAAAGAATTGCTTTAGAAGCTATACGTAGACATTGAGATTTAGATGAATTGAATTTCAGACCGTTATCATTTGAGCACTGAACGATTCTTCGTAAGTAATCATTCAATTTATCAATATATGTGGGTAGCTCACTTGGAGAACAAGTTATATATACTTGAAAGTCGTCGGCATAAAGATGGTATTTACAATGTTGTAATACAGATGGCAAATCATTGATGTACAAGCAGAAGAGAAGAGGACCGAGCACACTACCTTGAGGTACTCCATGATGAAGAGTTCTCAAAGAGGAGTCAATACCAGAAACAGATACATACTGCGAGCGGCCAGTTAAATAACTTTGAATCCAATTTACAGAAGAGACTGAAAAGTTGTAAAACGTCGATAATTTGCGTATCAGAATGTTGTGATTTATAGATTGAAAAGCTTTACTGAAATCAAGAATTGTAAGAATTGTTATGTTTCTATTGTCAAGAACATAACGAATGTCATCTGTGATATGAGCTAAAGCAGTGGCGGTACTACGACCTTTCTGGAAACCTGGCTGAAAGGGGTCAAGAAGGCTATGTGTTTGTAAGTAAGAACGAATTTGATCACTTACGACATTTTCTAGGGCTTTGGAAAGAGACGGTAAAATGCTAATAAGTCGGAGGTCGTCGGCACTGGTGATAACTTTTGTCTTAGGGAGGGAAGAACTCTTGCAATTTCTATAAGGTAGAAAAGTGCTGGTGGTAATCGACATGTTAAATAAGTTGGTAATGGGAACAAGTACAAATAGCAATATTTTTTAAATTAATTTTAGAGAGATTTCATCTGTCCCTGTCGCTTTGGATTTTATTCTGTTGGTTGGTTTTTCAACTGTCTGCGGACTCACGCATATCATAGAGAAAGAAGTGTGGTTTTGGGGGCACATTAATTTTTTGTTAGGCAGCCAGTTACTCTGCGTGATTGGTGGATATGTGAAAAAAAACGCTGATTTAGTGAGTCAGGTGCAATGTGCATGACTATATCATCTAAAGAATGTTTTTTTACCTTTGATACCTAAGACTTTTAATTTATGCCACATTTGATTTTGATTTTCTCTGTTGATGATGTCATATGCAAATTTTAGCTTAGCTTTGCGTACGGCTTGGGTGAGTAGAATAAGTTGGTTTTCTGACATTACCCGTGTAGCATAGGCAGTAAAAGAACAATGGATAACAATGGGCTTGAACAATGAGGTTAGGTAACAGCTGTGGTATCAGAGACCAGGTGTGTTGCTGGTATTGTGTAACATTGATAAAAGGCTACAAGTAATGTATAGAAATGTAGTAGAATGGCGGCTTGACAATGACGAGTGGTAGGAGATAGTTTGAAAGGGGATGACGTAACAATGAAT